>PVJH01016054.1:0-51588 GCA_004026705.1 Nesogale talazaci | reverse complement strand
GCCCCCCCCAAACAAAAAAAAACAAAAAAACAACTCCCATGACGATTCATACATACATCAATTTTATGCAGGCCACATTTGCTCACTTGTTGCCATCATCACTCTCAAAACACCCCCCCCCCTCCAGCTAGGCCCTCAGCTTCGTAACACTTTTAAAGAGGATTTTTGTAGTCGATTTTCCCAATGTATTAGTTTCTTGATTTTTTTTTTTAGGGCATTGCAAGATAATTTTTATTTGACTTTTTTACTGCTGCTTCCAAGAGCATTGATTATAGATCCAAGTAAAATGAAATTCTTGGAAATGTCATTTTTTTCCCTCCATTAATTAAGAGGACTTTTTTACGTTGAATGTGCAGTTTATACCAAAGACTGTAGTCTTTGATCTTCATCAATAAGTGCTTCAAAATCTTTGATTTCAGCAAGCCAGGTGGTGCCATCTGCATATTGCGTATAGTCTAGCTTTTCATATTATTTTCGCACCATACAGTTTGAATAAGTATGGTGAATAGAACCTTGATGCACACCTTTCTTGATTTAAACCAGACAGTGCTCCCTGTTCTGTTTGAATGACTGCCTCTTGGTTTATGTGCCGATTCTGGAAGAGCATAATAAAATGTTCTGGAATTCTCATTATTTGAAATGTTATTCATGATTTGCTTATGACCCAAGAAAAGTTAATAAAAGCAGGTAAACATCTTTCTTTAATTCTGTGCTTTTAGTCAAGATTAATCTGGCATCAAGAGTGATAGTCCTCATTTCATGGACTCTTGAATCTGTTTTCAATTTCCGACAGTTCCTTGTTGATCTATTGTTGTAAATGGTTTTGGAGTATGCTAAGCAAACTTACTTGTGTGTGCTCTTGCTGACAGAGTCTGATAATTTCCACATCCTTTTGGAATGGGCACATATAACTCTCCTTCGTCTGTTGGCTAGGCAGCAATTTTCCAGATTTTTTTGGCCTGAATAAATGAGTGCTTATAGTGTTGCATCTATTTGATGAAACATCTCACATGGTGTTCTGTCAGTTCTTGGAGTAAGTGCCTTCAGTGCAGCTTAGATTTCTTGCTTTAATTCCATTGGTTCTTTTTGTTTGTTTGTTTGTTTTTTGGACATCACTGCCCTCTGGTGGTGGGAGTAGGAGGCCCAGCCTTGCTGGATTTGAACCTCCAATCCATCCATTGGCTCTTTGTTTGTTTGTTTGTTTGTTTTGGGGCATCACTGCTCTCTGGTGGTGGAAGTAGGAGGCCCAGCCCCACTGCTGGAATTGAACCTCCGTCCCAGTGGGCCGCAGTCCCGCGCACAACCACTATGCCACCGAGGCTCAGCCCCCATCCATTGGCTCTTAATGGTCAAATGTTGGCTATTTTTTTTTGATACAGTGACTCTGTATTCCACTAATCTTTTAAAAAGATTTTCTGCATTGTTCACTATTTTATCTGTAAAATCTTTCAGTATTGCAACTTGATGCTTGAACTTCCTTTTCAGTTCTTTCCATTTGGAAGTGTATACTATGTTTTTCCATTTTATTTTCTAGCTGTAGGTCAGTACTTTTCATTACAAAGCTTTACTTTGTTTTTTTGAGCCACCCTTTGGGATTTACTGCTCAGGCATCGTTGTAGCTCTTCTGTTTTACAGAATAGAGTTAAGTTTTAGAGTCTCTTCTGACATCTATTTTGATCTTTTCTGTATCTTCTGCTTTTTAAAATGACCTTTTACGTGTGGCATACCTAATGTTAACCTACAACTCCTCTGGTCTGTGGTCATTAGTGTACATTGCATCAGATCTGTTTTTTTTGAAATGATCTCTAAATATGGATGGTGTATATGGAAGATCACGCTTTGATTTTTTTTTTTTTTTTTTTTTTTTTGGGCATCACTGCTCTCCGGTGGTGGGAGTAGGAGACCCAGCCCCACTGCCGGAATTGAACCTCCGTCCCAGTGGGCCGCAGTCCCGCGCACAACCACTACGCCACCGGGACTCAGCCCCACGCTTTGATTTTGTTGAACTTATTTGACATATCATCTGCTTCAACTTGAACTTGTGCATGAGCTATATAGATGAGTCTGTCCTTTAGTCTTGAACTTTGTATCAAATCTGTTTTTGATCTCTAAATACGGGTGGTGTATACTCAAGATCTTGCTTTGGCTTTGTTCAACTTAGTTGAATTATCATCAGCTTCAACATGAGCTATATAGATGGGTCTGTTCTGTAGACTTGAAGTGATTACATTAGAATGGTTAATACAAGTCTATTTCAATGCAGTAATTACTATGAAATCTTTACGTATTCTGATTTGATTTTTGACAATTTTCATAGATTAATAGCTTGTACATTCCACATTGTGATTATTAACATCTGTTTCAGTTCTTTCTCCTTATTTTGAGTCCTGCCCCATGAACAAGTGAAGGTCCAGAAAGCACCCCTCTGTTTGTCAGTAAGCTGATAGCATGCTTGTCAGAAGGCATCTTTTCCCCAGTTGTAGGCTTGAGTGTCTGGCAACCTGAGGGGCTCATCTTCTGGAAATTTATCAGAAAATATTAGTAAAAAATTCAGTGGCCTATTTAAAAAAAAAAAAAAAGATTGCCGGGTACTTCTTCCATATCTGTCAGCCTGGAAGCTTCTCTGAAACCTCTCCACCCTGGGTGATGGCTGTATTAGAAATACTGGCAGCACACCTTCCAGCCTTCCAGAAACACATGAGCCACCACCTTATGGCTAAGTGACGGATGCGTGGTAGAAATGATCCGTATAGCGCATTATAAATAAGGAAGTGATTATTGAACTTACTTAGTTAGAAGTGAATATTGCCTTAAGCTAATTAATGTGATTAACTCTCTAAATATTGTTACATGGTAAGTTAAAATATAAGGAAGAAAGTATCAAATACTCAAAATCTTATCATCTAGAGATAATTACAATTTTGGTGCTTCTCCTGCTTGACATTTTGACATTTTTTTGTCCACTGTGACACACACTGAAGCGCACGTATTTACTTTTGAAAAATTGCAAAAATAGAATACTTTCTAGCCTGTGTTTAAATCTAAAATACTGTATTACAGCTTTCTATATTAGTAAATGTAGGTGTTTGTAGTCATTTTACACTGATACTTCATTGTTAGGCTATACCTATTGATTATGTTTTCAAGGTAGACCAGCCAATGTACTTATTAAAAACAATTGCCACTAGGAAACCCCAAGGGGTACATTTCTATTTTGATACACTTGAGGCCAATAGGAGCCGGAATTGCTTCCTGGCAAATGGTCTGATTTGGGGTGTGTGTGTGTATGAGTGTATGTATTTCCTGTTGCAAATAATGGTGAGTATGCTTGCCCATTTGTTATGGCTTTAAAATAAGTGCACAAAGTGGAATTGTTGGTGTAGATTGTTGGATTTGAGCTGTAAACCTGGTTTATTTAAGACAAGACATTGTTTTGTTTAGTGTTTCTTTTATTATTGTTCTTATTACCACCAGAGAGGTTCAATGTCTTCTTTTGTCAAAGTTGTTGGTATTTCATCTCTTGAAATAGAAATAAGTAATATTTTGGTGCCATTTCTTTGCTGACAACTTTTCATCTATTTGTGACATATATTTTACCCTAAAAATTTTACAAAATAGGGTTATATCATAGATGTTAAAATTTCCATTTATTTTTCTGTCCTTTTTCTTTAGTAGATAATATTGTAGGATAACTAAATGCCTTGAGGTTATACTGTCTGGATTTGTACTCCTACTTGTACCATTTACAAGGATTGTGACTAGGGCAAATTAACCCTCTGTTTTCATGCCCTTGTCTGTAACATAGGGATAGTAGTAGGATTTGCTTCATAAGCTTACTGTGAGGAATTCATGCAAAATTCCTAAAGTAATGTCTGACAGTTAATAAGCGGTATTATTAATCTTTCCACCTGCATGTCCTTTTTTTTGGGGGGGGAGGAGGGGCACATCACTGCTCTCCGGTGGTGGGAGTAGGAGGTCCAGCCCCACTGCTGGAATTGAACTTAGGTCCCAGTGGACCGCAGTCCCGCGCACAACCACTGCGCCACCGGGGCTCAGCCCTTTGCATGTCCTTTAAAGTCTAGCCATCCAACCATCCTATAAGGACTTGAATATATAAAACAGAAATCACTAAATTGCTGGGTACTTGCCTCGTGGGAAAAATGCATACTATGAAAGCTCTGCCCAGTGGAGCTTTTTCAGTTTTTGTTTTTGAGTCCCTCCTTGTACTTGCCATATGAACCATTTCAAGTATATTTCAGTGACATAAATTATAAGCACAGTGTTATGCAATTATAACCACTGTTCATTCAAAAACTTTTTCATTACCCCATTAAGCATTTTTTTTTTACCCCATTAAGTATCCTCATATCCTCTGTCTATGGTCAACAATAACCACTTTATGTCACTCACCTAGTCTAACTAGTTAATAGAAGTGGAATCATGCAGTATTTGTACTTTTTTTATCTGGGCTTGTTTCACTTAGATGTTTTCAAGATTCAGCCACATAAAAGCATGTAACAAGATACCACTTTTTACTTTTTTTTTTTTTAGTTCTTAGGCATCACTGCCCTCTGGTGGTGGAGTAGGAGGCTCAGCCTTTGCTCCTGTGAGCTGGAATTGAACCTCCATCCCAGGGGACCACAGTCTCGCGCACAACCATTATGCCACCGGGACTCAGCCCCACTTTTTACTTTTTAATACAACCAAGTGATGTCATGTAGGTCAAAAGTATAAAAGTCATTAGATTTACCTCTCAATATGGTTAACGTATTGTCTTTTAGCTTTGTCCACTTTGTCATTTTCTTTAGTTAGAAATCAGTATTAGGTAAACCCGTTTTTGGATTTCATTTGGTTGATTTACATAGTCATCTGTAAGAAATGTTTTTATTTATTAAATGCTTTGGACTTGTATTTTTTTAAAAAAGCAAACATGTTTTTTTCCCCAGCTGTATTTTATATGATCTAAATAGGGAATTGCGTGTAATTTATAATAAAGAAAGATGTCGTTAAGTGTTGTTACATGCCTTGAGCTGGTTCCCATTGATAGGCACCCTACGTAGATAGAAGGAAGCACTACCCCGTCATGCGCCCTCCTCCTCATTGTTGAAGCTCTTTGTTCCAGTGACGTGTCACTACATCTTGTTCAGGGTATTCCTCTTTTTTGATGCGCCATCTGCTTTACCAAGCACGATATCCGTCTCTATCGGACAATCTCTCCCGATAACATGTCCAGAGTACCTGAGACCATGTTTCACCACCCTTGCCTATAAGGATTCTGGCGACACTTCTTCCAAGACAGATTTGTTTTTTGTTGTGGCAGTCTACAGGATTTTCAATATTCTTCACCAACAAAATGCATCAATTCTTCTGTGAACTTTCTTATTATTGTTCAATTTATGTTCCCAAACTAAGAAACAAAGCCACAAGAACAAAACATGCTCAAACTTCTGCTGGCAAGTGAATGCCAGTCAATCCCCTAGCAATCATGTGGGACTGGGTTTCTGAATTGGCACCTCCCATGGGAGTAGAAAGCCTCCACTTCCACAGAGTAACTGGTGGTTTGGAACTGCCGCCCTGGAGGTTAACAGCCTCACAAGTAACCACAAAGCACCAGGGCAGAGTGGTTATGTATAGTTTTGAAAAAGAAATCAGATGCAATTTTGTTCTGTTCAGTTGTTCGTGATACATAGCAAAATCGAAGTCAGGGGAAATGAATCGTGTGTTTAAAAAAATAGGCTAACTTTTTTTCTCAGCTAAAGGGGTGCTGAGTTTCTGTTTCAAGTTTGAAAATATTTGGAAACAATCGTGGTGGTTTATACCACATCGTGAAATAGTTAATGTCACTGAATTGTATGCATAAAAATAATTGAAATGTCAAACATTTTCTTATGTTCTACACCACACTATGAAGAGTATCCAGTTTTGATTTCCCATAATAAAGGGCAGGAAGTAATACCCAGATTCCAAGTATTTTCCAATGTAGTGTTGAATGGTGTTTTTTGTCTTGACATGAAAACATAGCAAATTTGATTGAAAGCTATTCCACTCTGAAAAAACGTGCTGCAAATCTAACTAGGGTTCCTGTCCTTCTATTCTCTGCTCTTCTTGCCCCAACCTTCATTTAGCATTCAACATTGTGTCTCCTCCTCCCATGTCATCTCTTAGACTTCATGTGATAAATCATTCTGCTTTATCTTTTAGCAATGCCAGAAGGAAAGAATTTAGTCTGTTGGTGTAACTGTGGAATTGGAGGTCATAGTTAGTGGTAGTGTGCTGTAAGAGGAGATAGAATTTTCTTTTACGCTTTATGACTTAGTATAACTATTCTATATACTCATGTATAAGCCGAGTTTTTCAGCACATTTTAAATTCCGTTTTTGTGGTAAAACTAGGTGCCTTGGCTGATATTTGGATTGGCTTGTACTCAAGTTTATATGGTAACTACTAGTGGGACAGATTGATTCTTAGGAACAGACTCAAGATTATTGTGACATCTCTGTTTGCAGAGGAAGCAAAAAGTTATAAAATTGTGAAATATAAAACTACATCAGCAAGCAATTAAAGATGGTTAGAGTAAATACTTGAGATAGAGGTTGCAAATGAATCCAAGAGAAAGCAGCATGATCATGTATGCTAGGCCACGCTAAAGCATTTGGTCTCTGCAAAAGAAGAGAAATAATAGCTTGTAAATGGAAGTAATTCTAGTAGTTCCCTAAGCAGACTTACTGGATTCCACGCCCTGAATGTAAGAGGAACTTGCTTATCGTAAGATGCAAACAATGTAGGAGGTAAAAAATGTAGGAGTGAAAAACCCAAACCCACAGCTGTTGAGTCTGTTCTAACTCCTTATGGGTCAGAGTAGAACTGCTCAACAGGGCTGTGAAGTTACTGATCTTTGTGGAAGTAGACTGTCCCACCATTTCCCTTTGAGCAGCTGGTGATCTCAGTAGGTGACCTTTCAGTTAGTAGCTTCTGTCTTTAATCAACACATCACCAGAGCTACAGGCAGTGAACCCATGGCCTCAAATGGATTCTGACTCCCAGAGACCCTCAAAAGGATTTCTACCAATGTAATTCCAAAGTGGAGAAGAGTAAATCCCTTTGTTCTTGTATATGCCTTTGTGCTCAGTTCTATTTACAAGGGGAAAGTGAAAGTAGTAATTCAGTTGTGTGCATGTGAAATTTATTTTATTAAATTTTGAGAGTATATGAAGCCACTAATCCAACATATACTAATCCAGCAGTATCTACATTTACAATTCAGTGACACTGATTATATTCTTTGAATTGTGCAACCATTCTTATATCTCCTGTTCTCCCTAGGTAATAAACTCACTGCCCTCATGTTTCCTATCCAGTTTTTCTAGTTGCTGTTGTCAAATTGATCTCATATAGATAGATCTTGAAAGCACAGTGCTCTAGGCATTTTTCTTGTGAAATGAAGTCTGGCCTTCCTTGCCTCTAAGAAGCATTCTGGTTGTACTTTTTCTAAGACATACCACTCTTTTTAAATAATTTTTTTGACATACTATTCTTTTGGCAGTTCAAGGTATTGTATTTTGTCGGACCATAAGACGAACTTTTCCCCCACCAAAGTGAGGGGAAAACGAGCGTGCGTCTCATGGTCCGAAGGTGTGGTACCTCAGAAAATTTATTTATGATCCTATGTGCCCACTTACTGTCTGCTGCTGTTTGCATGCTGTGGATTGCTGTGTGTTCGGGGGAAGTCCCGCCTTCTGGAGTCTCCATGTCAGTCAAGTCACATGAGTGGCACAGCGCACACCTCCCCTCATTTTTAAGGAAGTCTTCCCTCATTTGTTAATGAAAGTGATGATGGTTCTTAACACCACTGTTGAGTTTATGCTGTTAAATATTACTGTATTTTGCTTTATTTTAATAAATATTTTAGAATACTGGTACTATTTGGTTCATATTATCATTTTTTCTTATTTTCTTGCTCTAAATACTAGGTTGTCTTATCGTCTGAAAAATACGCTATTTTCAGTATCTTTAGTTAACACCCTAGTTCAGATGCACCATTTTTCTTTGGTCTTTCTTAGTCAGTGTTCAGTTTTCACTTGCATGTAAGACTATTGAAAATAGCATGGCTTTGGTCAGGTGTGTCTTAGCCCTCAAAGTAGCATCCTTATTTTTCAATGCTTTTAAGAGGTCTTGTGCAGATTTACCTAATGCAGTGCATTCTTTTGTTCTCTTTACTGCTGCTTCCATGAGCACAGATGGTGGATCCAAGCAAGACAAAAAGCCCTTGGCAACTTTAGTCTTTTCTCCACTTGTCAAGATTGGACCAGTTGTGAGGATGTTTATTTTCTTTACATTGAGTTGTAATCCATCCCGAAGACTGTAATCCTTAATCTTTGTCAGCAAGTGCTCCTTATTTCAGCAAGCAAAGTTGTGTCATCTACATATTGCAGATTGTTAAAAGCATTCCGTAAATCCTGATGCCACATTCTGTTTCATTTAATCCAGTGTCCAATTATTAGCTCCTCACACATATTGAATAAATATGGTGAGAGGATAAGCCATGACATCTCTTGTTCCGCGCTCTCTTCTGAATCCTGCCAGAGCCTTTGGCAGTTCCCTTTCAGTGTATTGCCGCAACGGTTACTGATCTTCAGCAAAATCTAACTTGCAAGTCATACTACTGGTATTGGTCTATAATTCAAACATTTTGTCAGGCCACCTTTCTTAGGAATCGGTACAAATATGGATCTCTTCCAGTAAAAGTGTCTTCTGAATTTCTTGGTGAGTGCTTCCATTGCTGTATCAGCTTGTTGAAACATTCCAATTGGTATTCCATTAATTCCTGGCATTCCATTAATTCCTGGAGCTGTGTCTTAATGGTTATGCATTGGGCTGCCAGGTTAATAGTTTGAAACCACCAGCTGCTCCTTGGGAAAAAGATGAGGCTTTTTATTCCTGTAAAGAGTTACAGTCTCAAAAACTCACAGAGGCATTCTACCCTAATGGTTTACCGTGAGTTAGCATGAACTCTTAAGCAACGAGTTTTTAAATTTTGTTTTTGGCTAATGCTTTCAGTGCAGCTTGGACTTCTTCCTTCACGACCTTTGGTTCTTGCCTTTATGCTACCTTTTGAAATTGTTGAATGTCAACTATTTCTTTTTGATAAAGTGACTTTGTGTTCTTTCTGCATCATTCAGTATTTTGCCCATAGAATCTTTCAATATTGCAACATGAGGTTTGAGATTTTTCTTGTTTTTTTTTTTTTCAGTTTTAGATATCCTGTAGATGTTATTTCTTCTTTGTTTTCTAACTCTAGGTCTTTACACATTTCACTGATATATTTTACTTTGTTTTCCTGAGCTGCCCTTTGAAATTTTTGGTTGTTTTTTTTTTTACTTCATTTCTTCCATTTGCCTTAGCTACTCTATGAGTAAGGGCAGGATTCAGAGTCCCTTCTGACATCTACTGGATCTTTCTTTTTAAAATTTTTTTTAAGGCATTACTGCCCTCTGGTGGTGGGAGGAGCCCCAGCCTTGCTCTTGGAGAGCTGCTGCTGGATTTGAACCTCCACCCCAGTGGGCCGCAGTCCTGCGCACAACCACTGCGCCACCGGGGCTCAGCCCAGGATCTTTCTTTTTAATAGTTTTTTGCTTTCTTCATGCCTGATGCTCTTGATGTCATCCACTAGCTCATCAGATCTGTTGTCTTTAGTGTTTGATACATCATTTTGGAGGTGTCATCACAGTGAGGAGGGATGTAATCCAGGTTGTATTTTAGCCATCACGGGCTTCTTTTCTTTTTCAATTTTAGCCTCAAATTATAAATGAGCAATTGATGGGTTTGTTTCACAGCTCCTTGTCTGGTTTTAGCTACTTGATATTGAGCTGCTCTATTACTTCTTCCCTTAGATGTAGTCAGTTTAATTTCTGTTTATACCATCTAGAGAAGTCCATGTGCATAGTTGCTTTTTGTCTTGTGGAAAAAAGATACTTACTGAAAGAAGATGAAGAAGGTCTTAGACTTGCAAAATTCTATCATGCGAACTACAGCTTTTTTTCTATCACTCTTATATTCCAGCCACTGTTCTTTCCTCTTTGATTCTAGGTTTTGCACTCCAATCTCAATAATTATCAATGCATCTTTTTTTTTTTTCCATCACTGCCCTGGTGGGAGTAGGAGACCTAGTTATCAATGCATCTTGATTACATGTTTGATCAATTCCAGACTGAAGATTTTGGTAGCATTCTTCAATTTCTGCATCTCTAGTTATAGTGGCTAGTGCATATATTTGAGTAATAGTTGATGATGAATATCACTTCATTCTTAATTGTGTCATTCCTGGCATAGTAAACCATATGATCTTTTGATTCAAAATGGCCAATACCAGTACATTTTGACCCACTAACGCCTAGAATTATCCATCTTTGCATTCATTTAAAAAACCATGTTATTTATTATTGCAACTGGATAGGAAATTTTAAAGTTAGCATCCTTTTAAAAATTGCTTGGACTATATTGGATCATATGCATTTCTATATTAATTTAGTGTCAACTTCTCAATTTCTGTGGGAAAAAAAAGGAAAAAAAAAAAGAAAGGAAAACAACCTGGGATTTTGTTAGGGAGTTTCAATTTGGGGAATGATTCATAGTAACAATATTAGATTTTCTGATCCTTGAACATGGAATGTCTTTTCATTTTTTTAGATCTTTTATACTGCTTTCAACAATGTTGGTTTACAGTTCATTTCACTTTAAAAGTTTTCCAGTTACTTTGATTTATACTTTGTACATTCCAAGATCCAGTTACTAATAGATGTTTGCAGTTGTTTCTCCTCATTTTTTGTCATGCTTCATCAGGCTTTCCTGATTGAAAGTCATTATGGTCGACTCTACTTTGAGGAAGCATGAAGCTCCTGGTGGTGCAGGGGTTAGATGTTGGCCAGTAATCTGCATGGTTGGCAGTTCAAAACCACCAGTATCTACTTGGGAGAAAGACTGAGCTTTTTTTTCTAGTAAGCAGTTACAGTCTCGTAGGTTGCTATGAGTCAGTATTAATTCGATGGCATTGAGTTGAGAAGGCCTTTCTTCTTCAGTCACATTTTGAGTGCCCTTGGTCCTTAGGGCCTTAACTTCTGGTAGTGTCTCTTGACCCTACTTTGCTTCTATTCATTAGGTTTTCAGTAACTGACAATGTTTTGATGCTATCCATAGGGTTTTCAGTGACTAATTCCTCTGAACTGGATAGCCCAGCCCATTCCTTCCTCATAGTCTGTTCTTAGTCTGAGAACTCAGCTGAAACTTGTTCACTTTGAGTCACCCTGATGGTATTTGACATACCAGTGACATAACTTCCAATATCACAACACGCAAGCTACCAGAGTACGACATACAGACAAGTGGTAGATGCCCATTCAAGGTGATACTGTTTTGAGTTTCTGAGGCTGTAACTCTTTATGGGAGTTCAGATAGTCTCATCTTTCTCTCTTGGAGCAGCTGATGGATTTGAACTTGATGTTAGGAGCATCGTGCCTAATACAGAGCATTACCAGCATTCCCCTTTAATTCTATATCTGGCAAATTTTTTGTTTTCTGTCTCACTTTCTTCATCTGTAAAGCAGGGATAAATAGTAATACTTACTTCTGAGTAGTTTTGAAGATCATATGAAACAGCGCCCCTAGGGCTATTACTGGATTAGCCTATAGAAGCTTTTCCTGCTATTAGTTTTATAAAATCCGATCTAGGTAGGTTTCTTTCATGGACCCTACTATACCTAGTACCTTGTTTAATTCAGTATTACTGTCAAAGTGAAATTAACTTAAAAAGAGAAAGAGTTAAGTTTTGAAGTATCTTTACAGTTTAACTTTCCCCCTTTTTCTTCACTTTTGTCCTCCTATAGGTCAGTTTTTGAATGATGGTTTTTCTCTTATATTCCCAATATTTTCTGGTGGTAAGAGGAGAAGGTGCCATGAGCTGGAGGTCCAGTACCCTCTGTTGTGAAGTCTATTTTTATCCTTAGTTTATTATGCATATTCTTATATATGCATTGACATTCTCACATAATTAGTTGCTTTCAGTATGTATTAGTTTGTAGTTTTATAGTTCTTTTAGTTTTTTCTAATCGTGTAATTACTTTTGCTGGGTGAGACTATGAATTAGGTTCAACTTTAGATCTTTTCATATAATTAGCTGCATATTATGTAATGACCTCTGTATGTAATCAATTTATTATTGATTTGCTCACTGTCAAATCTAAAATCTGATTTCCTTGGCAGATATATAGACTTGTGATAGGCATTTGGCATTTTATGTTTTTGGGCAGTGTAACTTTTAAACCTACATAAACTTCTCTGCCTTTTGCCTCTGCTGTGTTCATAGATTCCAGGAGGGCTTCGTGTATGGACCTCAAGCGTTGGAGGTAGCAGACTTTTCAGCAGAAGGTAAAGCAGAGTGTTGCCTTCTGGTGTCATTGTGTGTGTGTGCTGGGGTGGGCATGTGACAGGTGAGAGCTTTTCAAGAATGCTGACACAAAGTAATTTATCATGATCCATTGCATAATTCACTTTCACAAAATTTATCAGCAAGTTAATACATGCAAAATTTCTTTGAGTACTCCTGAGATACTTAAAGGAAATTTCAGACAGAAGCAAGGACTCTAAATTTCTTTACGAAGGTAGGAGAAATTAAGAAAAAGATGCGTTAGTATAATGTATAATAGGTACTGTATAATTTCCCTAGTCCTAGCTTCACTGTGGTTTTCTTCAGGGGAAGTTGTCCAAGTCATTATTCATGAGTCTGCTGCTCTTTTCACTCAAAGACTGCTTCAGGATAAATCCGGAGGCAGCCTCGTCCGTGACTCATGGCAGGAGGATAGACATTCTTGCTATAGATCCCGTGTGCCAAAAGTGTTAGTTTTCAATATGCTAATTACCCCTTCAGAACTCGTTAATATACTCCTCTCTCAAGTTAGTTCTTGTTTCAGTAGAGAAATAAACACATCCCACGCACTTATAAAAATATGTTTTTATAGAGACAGTCTTAATGAGTTACTTTTAAAGAAAATAGCGTGTGTGACTAGAGATCAGGAATTCTGACATATCTCTTTCCTGGATAATGTATCCAAGATTTTTTTTTTAATAAAAGAGGCACTTTTTAATTCATTTGCCAGATATTTCAATACCACTTTTGGTGAATTTATAAAATTGTCTGAGTTTTCATACAGTATTCTCTTCAGATTTTTTTAAAAGATCTTTAAGCTTATATAATTATATACTTTTAGATGTAAGTTAATGGCTAGTTTTGAGATAGATTCTGAATGAGAGTTAGTGAAATGGTTTCTTAAATCTCCTGGAGACTATTTGTTTTGCTTTCAAGTAAGTGCCTGTATATTATACTCTGTACTCAGGATGCACACCTGAGGTGAAGTTAGGTATTGTTTATTAATCTTTACTTTGTGCCCTGCATAGGATCACTTCATTTTATAGGCAGTGCAGCTTCACTGTCTTTCTCACCTCCCTCCCATTCAGAGTAGAGCCTGTTTTTAATTGGAGGAGGTAGAAGAGTTTGAAGCTGTTTATTTAGGTAACCTATAATTTACACCCTAACCATTGTCTGCTTTCTTTTGCTCTTCCTGCAGTCGTTTTGAGGCTATTTTCTATATAGAAATACTAGTTAGACTGGGAGTAATTTTAGGTCTTTCATACTGCATTATCAGGTTGGTTAGCTTTTCTCACCACTGTTGAATTTTGTACTCTTGTTTTGTTTAGGAGCTGGGGTTGTACAGTGGTAAAATGTTTGGCTGCCAACAGAAAAGTCACTTGTATGAACCCACCTGCTGCTCTGTGGGAGAAAGTTGTGGCTTTCTACTCCTATGAAAATGTTATAGTCTGGGAAAGCCTGTGGGGCTGGTCTTCTCTGTCATAAAGCATTCCTGTGAGTTGGCAGAATCCATAGTGTTTTTCCCCTTTAAAGTATGTTTAGCCAATCTTATTGTTTCATATTTTTGTTATCAGTTGAAGATCTCAATAGATTATCCTAATCAGTAGTGTCAAAGAGGTAAAGTACTACTCATCTCAGGGCATAGGTAGACTCCCCAACAAGGTCTATGAAAAAGATAGGATTAAATGGGTAATTATAGAATTATCTCTCTCTATATTTTAACTTCTACTTGTGAATTAGGTGAAGTTTTACAGAATAAATCCTTTTCATTTCAACAGTTCATTCACATTTTGTTTCAAGTCACTGATTGCAGTCCCCCCAAAGTAGCATCACTTATTTCATTTCTGCCTTGTTTTTCCTGTTTCCATTTCTCCTGTTTTCCGAACCCTTCGGCCTTCTGAACTCTCTCTTGGACAAATGATACCCTTTTCATCTCAAATAGTCGGTTGTTCTAAGGATTTCATACCTTTCTAGTGTTACTGTTCACTGTATATAGCTTTCTCTTAGCTGGCAGAAAATTGGGCCAGGAGGGTGAATTTGGTTCCAGACCTGATGGGTGACTGAAGGCCATGGGTGGGAGGAGGATGAGAGTCTATCTAGAAATATTTTACTAGATGGATTCAGGTAGTTTTTCCACATACTTAGTTCCTCTACTCTCATGTGAACATCTACTAGACCAAGGTATTGTCTAATATAAAAGATAATAGTCAGTATATTGCAAGCGAAACCAACCCTTTGTCCTTCTGCTGATTCCAATTTATAACAACCCTATACAGGGTTTCCTAAACTGTAAATCTTTGTGGGAGCAGACAGCCTCGTCTTTCTTTTAAGGAACTGATGGTGGGTTTGAACTGCTGACTGGTTGTTAGCATTCTAATATCTCACTCATATGCCAAAGTGCTCCTTACTCACCAACTTGGGCACTCTGTAACTGTTTGCTGAATGAAAGACTTCATTCTAGGGGCTGAGCCCCAAAGGTGTAGTGGTTGTGTGCAAGACTGAGGCCCACTGGGTTGGTGGTTCAAATCCAGCAGCAGCTCTCCAGGAGCAAGGCTGAGCCTCCTCCTCCCACAACAACAGCAACAATAAAAGAAATGCTTCATTCTGGTCTAACTGTAAACCTTCATCTGATTAGAGAAGGCAGTCATCAAATCATTTGATCAATGCATCAAATATTTGAGTTTTAGGTACAAGACATTAGGTAGTGACAAAGATACACACACACACACACACTACTGTTTGCAAACTATATATAAAGACATATATAATGCTGTCAGCAAACTAAAGATGTGACATGTCAGTTTCAAATACCTGTTTCATTATTGGGGTGATGTAGTGGTTATGCACTGGGCTGCTAACTTCAAGATCAGTTCAAAACTACCAGTTGCCCTGTAGGAGAAAATGAGGTGTTGTTCAACTCTGTAAAAAGGAAGAGTCTTGCAAACTCACAAGGGCAGTTCTTCCCTGCCCTGAAGGGCTGGTATGAGCTGGAATTGACTCTTGGCAGTGAGTTTGGTTGGTTTTATTTTTTGTTGATATATATTTGCTAAGAACTCATATTCCTATGTCCTATTGTAAGCATTCTAATTAAGATGTCTTTCACAGACTTCTTCCATGCATAAAAAAAAAAGTTCAAAGAGTTTGTGGGAGGCTTTAAAAATTTTATGGAAAAATAAAGAGAATGGAATTTTCCCAGAAACTTTTTTGTTACGCCCTTGTATATTAAGCCTTTCTTGATGCTGGATACTGTGCTAGGTGCTTTGTATGTATATTATCTCAAATCATCTTCAAGACAGGTCTTACAAGATTTGATGCAAAAGCTGATAATTTAAAACTATAAGCAACTTATTAGCTGCATGAATTAGTATTGTAGATATGGTTCCATAGTGCAAGCGCTCTCAAGCGTACATTATGAAAGGCATTATGTAACGTGGTACATTAGAGATGCCCTGGGTGTGGTGCAGAGCGGTGGTTTGTGAATGCACAGGAATTAGCTTTGACTTAAAATTATAAATAGAATAGGATGCTCATAAGATTTTTGAAATCTTGTCTTTGCTAGATGGATAGGAAGAATACAGGGAAAAAAAAACAGTTAACGTGGTCAGAATGAGGCCCCAAACCAGTATTTTGTTATTGACAATATAAAAATTTTGAATTAATAGTAAAATGCAGGTAAACAATTCTTGTCTTTTCTTTTTTTCTGATTTTTTTTTGGGGGGGCATCACTGCTCTCTGGTGGTGGGAGTAGGAGGCCCAGCCCCACTGCTGGAATTGAACCTCCATCCCAGTGGGCTGCAGTCCCGAGCACAACCTCTTCGCCACCCGGGCTCAGCCCTCTTGTCTTTTCTTTTAAGCAAGTCCTCCTCTCTTCCCATTTTTTTTTTTGCTTAAACCCAAGCACATCTTTATTGTTTACTATAGGAATGTTAGTCAGCAGTTCTTCAATATTGTTATTGAGTATAGAAAACAGAGTATTGTATTTCTCTAGTGTTAGTTTTTTCAATTTTCATTATTGTTTTTACTTAAAATTTTTTACTTTATTTTATTTGGTTTTAATGTTTTTGTTCTATCATAATTTTACTATATTTAATTCTCTTTAAATTCATTTTATTTGGGGGCTTGTACAATGCTTATCACAATCCATACATCCATCCATTGTGTCAAGCACATTTGTACATTTGTTGCCATCATCAATCTCGAGACATTTGCCTTCTACTTGAGCCCTTGGTATCCATTTTTTGGGGGTGGGGGTGGGGGTGGGTGAGGGAAACTTCAACAAAACACCTTCTGGATTTGCTATGGCAAGTTGTGTTTGAGAGAATAAAACACGAAAATCTTGTGAACATCCCAAGCTCATTTTTTTTTGACTGGGCTAGAATAACAGTGCAGCAACAACTGAGGGAGCAGGCAACCTGGAAAAAAGAGAATGTCCAAGTGTTGCAATTCTTTTAGGATTTGTCTAGCAGGTCTTCGGTTTTTTTCGGAAGGGGCCCCCCTCCCCCCCGACACACCATTAAAAAAAAAGAGTCAGATTGTCCAAAACGATCTTCCTAAGATCCATTATACTTTCTTTACCTCTTCCTTCTAGCTCAGTAGACAAACAAGACCAAACTCACTGTCATGGAATTGATACCGATTCAGCAACCCTGTATTTCATTAAGGAACTCTAATAATGACCTTCAATGTGCTAAACACCGTGGGATTATAGAAGGTCATCGCTGGTTTCAGAGAACTTGTTTTTGTTGGAATGAGTAAAAGTACGCCAATTAGAAATTACTTAGCAGTACTAATATATACTAATATGTACTTAAATATATTGTAGGAAGCTTTTTCTTAGATGTTATGGTTAGACCATAGTCTGTCTGTCTGTCTGTCTGTCTCTCTCTCTCTCTCTCTAAATTTTTGTGCACTCTCTGGGTCATCTCTTCTACTTTCATGACTTCTAAATACTTTTCTAGCTTGAGACTACTTCTGCATTCTGAGCTATAGGTTCATCTGAAGGCCTTTTGGACACCCTAACATTTCCTCAGACTATTAACTCCGTACCAATAGACTAACTCTCTCAACCACCACTGTCACCTCCTTGTCAAAGCCATAAACTGAGAACCATTTTTTCCTTTTTCCCCTGATGCTTCTTCACTGTGCTGTGTTGATATGGTTTCCTAATTAGCTTTTTTTAGGAAAGAAATACAAAATTTAAGAAAATCATGTAAAATCATGTAAAAGCTAAATTTTATGAAAAAGAGATACCTTTATGGTATAAGTTTGACAGAAACTTAAAACTTACACATAGGGCTGAGCCCTGGTGGCATAGTGGTTGTGCGCGGGACTGCGACCCACTGAGATTGAGGTTCAATTCCAGCAGTGGCTCTACAGGAGCAAAGGCTGGGCCTCCTACTCCCACCACCAGAGGGCAGTGATGCCCAAAAAACAAAAAAGCAAAATAAAAAAACAAAGCAAAACAAAAAACTTACACATACATTTCTATTTTAAAAGTATTTATTTTGACACTTAGTTTTGTCTTTTTTGCATGCTAAGCCTTCATTAATAATATGATTTGAGTGACATGAGGACAGTAATTTGCAAATGCACTAAGGGAAATGGGCTGATAATCTAGTGCTAGTACTGTCTGATCTGATGATCTAGTTCTGTTTTGATAGTTCTAGGTTTGGGAATGACAAAATATATTTTTCTCCTGTTTTTTCAAGAAGGAGATAGTTGCTTCTGGAAGATAGTTACTTATTGGAATCATTTTGTTGGAGGCTTGTACAACTCTTATCAAAATTCAGGCATGCATCCGTTGTATCAAGTACATTTGTACATATGCTGCCATTATAATCATTTTTAAAGCATTTTCTTTCTACTTGAGCCCTTGGTATCAACTCCTCATCTCCCCCCCCACTCCCCCTCATGAATCCTTGATAGTTTATAAAGTATTATTTTTTTCACGGTTTACACTGTTTGATATCTCCCTTCACCTACTTTCTGTGGTCCATCCCCCTGGGAGGGATTTACATGTAGATCATTATGATCAGTTCCCTTTTCTCCCCCAACCTTCCCCTTTCCTTTCTGGTATCACTACTCCCATTTTGGTTCTGAGAGACTTATCTGTTGGAATTCCCTGGGTGTTTCCAATTCTTATCTGTTCTTATCCAGTGTACATGCTCTGGTCTAGTTGGATTTGTAAGGTATAATTAGGACCATGATAGTCGGGAGGAGGAAGCATTAAAGAACTAAAGGGAAGTTGTAAGTTTCATTGGTGCCATACTGCACCCTGTCTGGTTTGTGTCTCTTCCGTGTGACCCTTCTGTGAGGGAATGATCAATTGTCTACAGATCTCCATTCTGCCCCACCCCCATTCACATGAATGTGATTTTTTTGTTCTGGGTTAAAAATATTTTTAAATTTGCTTGTAGCTAGTAAATAAGTGTATTTCAGTGGGACACATGTTTGGTCTCTTTTGTTTGCATGGTGCTTTACTGGTTCCCACAGAACATGCAGAATGAGTAAGCTAGTCCACTTTTTTAGCTGGGGGTTGAGGGCGTGTGTCATAATTTCAAGAAATTATAACAACATCGAATATAGTAAGGTCCTTTTAAGCAGTGGCTTCACTGTCATTGATGTCATGCCCTCCTCCACGCACCTTGCTCATGAACCTTCTCTTGTAGCAATTTATACAAACTATTGAGGAAGGTTTTTTCTTCCCCAATGGTTTTATTGGGTGCTCTTACAGCACATTCAATACATATAACATTCAATACATCATTTGTATCAAGCATATTTGTACACATTAGAAAGTTTTTTTACTCATGTTTCTCCTAAGTTGTAGTTTTTGTATATCACTGAATATGACAGCAGTAGTGACTTAAATAACTTTTAAAATTACTTCTTTATATTACAATATTGCACACATAGCATATATATGTATGTGTGTATATATATTTACCTAGTTTGATGTGGCTGAAGAGAACTTTCAGTAGTAAATAGAATTTGAAATAGAAAAGTTTATGAACTATGTCAAAATTATATTCATTTTTTATCGTTGTACAACTTTCCTTGATGGGATTGAATGGTTGAATTGTATGATATGTGAATTATATGCCAATAAAACTTAAAAAATATACTAATTAAATTTTTTTAATGTTTTATTTTGGTCTTGTACAATTCTTATCACAATCCATACCTCAATTGAATCAGGCATGTTTGTAAATATGTTACCCTCATTCTTTTCTAGACATTGTGTTGAGCCCTTGGTATCAGCTCTTCCCCCGCCCCCCAATTCATTTTGACCATATACTTCAACATTACATAAGACATATTTGTAGATTAGTTAGCAAACTCAGTAATAATCTCCCAAGTAATAGAAGACATAGATAAATGTACATGGGAATATATTCATAAATGGAATAATATCATATAAATAAGCAGGAAGAAGTACTCACACTTTAATGATCATCTCAACTAAATTGGATTTTCTTTTCCTGACCTTCAGCATTGCAAACTTTTGAATCACTTCATAGGAACAGTGTCCTCTGCTAGCTCACTTTCTTTCACTCCGTGGTAGATCACAAATGGTTCTTTACAAATTTCACCTTTTAAAAACTGGGTCAAAAAGAGCTTCTATCACTGCCACAGTCGTATCCAACTTTTACTGGCTTAATTGCAGCATGCTGAGTGCTGCAGCAGATTGTCGATAGCGTTTCCACTGTCACCTTAGTATGGTCAGTTAGCATGCCCCCGAGAAGAGGGGAAGAAGCAAAGAGAGCAAGGCCAGATTCCACTAGACAAGAAAAAATATGATACTAAGCAACGGCACAAAATACCCTTCTACTTTTTCTTCTTGATTGTCAGCACAAGATTTTGTGCTTGCAGTGATCGCAGAAGTTATATGAGTGGTTCACTCAGACCTTTCTTGTTCTCTCCCCTAAGAAAGGACTTGTACATCTTCCTGGCTTCCAACTTCAGTAGCAGCAGCATTGTAACCATTAGCATGACTCATTATCATATCCAGATTAGTGTTTTCTAACTTTTTTCTTTTAAGAGAAACATGATCGAAAGATGTCTTTCACTTCAACTCGTGCAGTGTTGATTTTTATATCGTGGTCACTTGGGACAGCGGGTCAGTATGTGATAAAATCAAGTATGCTGTTCAGCATGCCCAGCAAACTCCTCCTTCACCTGACTTACCAGGACACAGTTGTAAACTCATTCTTAGTTTTTGGTGTAAGATAAGAGGTTGGTTCTATAAGGGAGTGAGTGATTCTCAACCTTTCTAATGCCTTAGACTCTTTAATACACTTCCTCAGGTTGTGGTGAAACACCCCCTCCCCCCCAAACCATAAAATTATTTTGGTTGCTGCTTCCTAACTGTAATTTTGCTACGGTTAGGGATCAGGCAACCCTTGTGAAAGGGTCGTTGGACGACCCCCCCCCCCCCCCCCAAAGGAGTCGCAACCCACAGGTTGAGAATTGCTGTAAGGTATCATGGGCTTTGCTTGAATCTCATTCCAGCACTGGAATCTCTTCCAAGCATTGGATCATACATGGAAAGCATCTCAGCCACCTCCAGAAAGCTCTTTATTCCTGTGGGCACAGAAGGCCAGATTCCACTAGACAAGAAGCAATATGATACCAAGAAACCTGCGCAAAATATCCTTCCACTTTCTCTTCTTGATTTCCATCAAATAGTTTAGATGTCAGTAAAGGTTTTCAGCAGGCTTAGCTCTGCTTTCTAGTTTTCAAGGCAAGGAAAGTGCTTGTCTCATGGTTCGGTACTTTTGGGATTGGTTTACACCGCTCCTGCAATGCAGCCACAAGTTGGTATTTGTGTCTGTAGCACTGATGCTGCCATGGGCAGCAGAACCTGTATATATTTTCACCAATGAGGAAGTAAATCATTTGTGTTTGTACAATTTTCTCAGGTATCACCTGGTAGAACCACTCTTTTCAAAGCTGGCACACTTCTCCCTTTGCATTTGTGTCTTACCTTATTGCAATACTGAAAGGCATATATTTGTTTTGGAAAGAAGCATTTCCCCTTTTGATGATTTCAAAACAAAAAATGACTTGAAACTCACAAAGAAGAATCACGCAAAATTTGCAAATCTGTCTCATTAATGTCTCTCATCTCACAATATCCTGGCTAAAGTGGCTTTCAGCACTCTTTTGCTTCTAATTCCTCCTTTTTCACTCTTTGCTCCTCTCTAGAATACACGTGAGTATTATTAACATTTGGATTGATTGAAAGCCCACAAGCATTGTGTTTTGATGACCCTTAGTCATCATCTGGTCTTTTGGCACATTGAAGCATGGATCCAGCAAGTTCTTTGAGTGATGTATTTCCTTTGCTTTCCTTTGTTGGCATTCACTTGACCTCTTTGATTTATGCATTCCATGTGATATAATAGAATATCCGTGTGCAATAAAAAAGATAAATTAGCAATACTGGAAAAATTATAAGAAAATGTAAAATGTAGATATGTTGGTTATGTTCTAGCCATGTAAATCTTAATGTGTCAGTAATTTTGTTGTTATGTGGTGGGGGGTGCACCGTGCCTGGAAGCAGTGCAATACCAGATCGATGCGTGGAGTGCACGGATCAAGCTCCTATCCTATCTCCCTGCTCCACAAATCCATTTACTATATTGTACTTGGATAGAGAATGTATCAGATATTAAACTGATAAGAATAGACACTACACATGATCTTAGCCAAAAGGCTGAGAAGCGATGTGTCAGTATTTCTTAAAAACCATAATTCAAACTTCTATCCTGAAAATTGAATAAAATAAAATACATATTTGCAAGACAGTGATGCTTTTTTGGCATCGTTGCCCTTTAGTGAAGACAGTGATGCTTTTAATGAAGATTTAAAAAGAAATTAAAGAGAGATTGTATAAACATGTGACAAGAAGCAGCATTCTTCCACTTGTTGTATGTTGTCAACTTCTCTATATAGTTAGTAAAGTATTACAGAATTGTTAATTTTTATGTAGGTTTATTGTCAATTTTAATCAGAATGAGGTAGAATAAATTTACTTGTAAGCTGCTTAAATATAAGATTTCTTAGATTACTTGAGTACTAACAATGTTTTTGCATTGAATTCCATATTAGTAACAGCAGAAACCTTTTAATTTGTCTCCTTTTCCTTTAAATATTATTTCATTCTCAAAAGTTATTGATCGAGGTTTTTGATAAACACTGGTCGCCACAATACTGTAGCCAAAACACCAGAAAATTTGACAAAATCAGTGACTGTGCAACTACTGGCAGCAACAAAAGCTACACCGTGAACTTGTATCATGTGCAGGTGGAGCCATGAGGTTTCAACCATGTGGGTTTTGAAACATCCTTGAAATTAGATGAAGATGGTGTCTTTGACTAGAATTTATTAGATAAATTCTAACAGCATAGCATTTTTAGCCTTGTACTTATATTAGTATTTGAAAGCTGGGCTTATGAAAATGTTTTGTTGTAATAACTTTTTATAAAAAATAAGAGCTTTCTATTGAAACACTCCCCCCTGATTTTTTGGCCGTCAGTTTGGTGTTATCTCTTGTCATGGTGGTAACTTTTATGGTCCATACCCCGCAAACTTCTGTAGTGATGCCTCTGTTTGTGCTAGTTTTGAATAAAGTCTGTACTCTACCATCCATGTACTTGCAAAACTGTCATTTGCTGCCAATTCTTGATTGCTGTTTTTCTCTCCTATTTTACTTCCTGCATTTGATACTGCTGAAAACTTTTTAAACCTCGTTCCATATTTTCTGTAGGTCACTTTCTTACTGTTTTTCTCTTTCAATTCTCTGAACTGAACAAAATCATTGGATGGATTCTGACTCATAGTGACCTCAGGTGACAGAGTAGAAGTGCGTGTAGGATTGCCAAAGCAAATTTTCATAGAAGCAAATTGCGGCATCTTTATCCCAGAGCTGAGGAGTTAGCGTAGCTGACTTGGTTGACAACCCAGCACTTAACCACTCTGCCCCCAGGGCTCCTTTTTAACTCTCTTAGATGCTCACAAAAGCTTGATAAAAACAGAAAAATTGAGACTTTAGAAAATGAACATCTAATATTCTCAACCTAGAATAAGTTAGCATCATTTTTCCATATTTTGCTTGATTTATCTCTGTACTTATTTACTACTGTCTGCAAATGTGCTTTTTACTGTTACTAAGCCATTGCAAATTAAAGTTGCAGGTATTACGACATGCCACCTTCAAGACTTAACACTACATCTTAAAGAATAAGAATATTCTCTTACATAAAAACCACAGCACCAGTATACTGTTAACATAAGAAAATTAGTAAAATAAAAATAAAAATTAGCCACAATACCACAATATAATATAAGATATACTCCATATTAACATTTCCACAAATTTCTACAAATAAACTGAAAACTAAAAAGCAAAAGTCTTCTTTTTGGTTTTTTTGGGGGGGCATCACTGCCTCTGGTGGTCATGGGTGCTACCCAGTGCTGCTCCTGAGCCACTGCTGGATTGAACCACCAAGCCCACGGGCTGCAGTCCTGCATTCAACCACTTATGCCACTGGGGCTCAGCCCTAGCAAAAGTCTTCTTATTGTGAAATAGATGAAGGTTTGCAGAATAGAGCATCATTTTACATTCAGCAATTCATACATATTTTGTTTCATCTCATTCATTGCAATCCTGTTAGTATACCATCACTTAGCCCATTTCCTCACTGTGTTTCCTATTTCTATTCCTGCTTCATTCCTATCCCTCGCGGTCCTTGGGTAAATACTGCCCTTTTGATCTTAAATGGTTGATTATTCTCACGGGGCAAGTTCAGTTGCAGACCTGAAGGATCACTAATGGCCATGGACGCCGGGGTCTTAGCAGTCTCGACCTGACCAGTAAGCCAGGTCTGTTTTATGATTTTGAGTTCTGTTCCACATTTTTCACTCACTCTATCCAGAACCTTTTAATATGATCCTTTTCAGAGCATTTGGTAATGGTAACCATTTCTGGTTGTGGGGACTGATGTTTATGTGGTCCATTTGACTATACAAATAAACGTTTATAATTTTATTTGAACCACGATTTAGTCAAAGTGTACATTCATGGTATTTTGTTATTATATGTTTGTACAGTGCCCTCCTACACTGTAGGAGTTTTTAATGTGTCAGTTTTAATTTTTTTAAATCATTTTATTGGGAACTCCTACAGCTCTTATCTCCATCCATCCAACATCCATCCCTCCATTGTGTCAAGCACGTATATACATATGTTGCCATCATCATTTTCAAAACATGTTCATTCTGAGTCCTTGATATCAGCTCCTCATTCCCCCTCCATCCTTCCGTCACCCTTCCTCCCTCATGAACCCTTGATAATTTATAAATTATTATTTTTTCATGTCTCATACTGACCAATGTCTACAACCACTTTTTTGTTATCTGTCCCCCTGGGATGGGGTTATATGTAGATCATTGTGATTGGTTCTCTTTTTCTCCCCCCACCTTCCCCTTCCTGGTATCGCTAGTCTATTTATTGGTCCTGAGGGGTTTATCACTCCTGCATTCCCTGTCTTGGGAACTTTTATCTGTACCTGTGTATATGCTCTGGTTTAGTTGAACTTGTAAAGTAGAATTGGGATTATGATGGGGTGGGGCATGAGCATTAGAGAACTAGAGGAAAGTTGTATGTTTCATTGGTGCTATACTACACCCTGACTGGCTTGTCTCTTTCTCGTGACCCTTCTTTAAGGAGATGATCAGTTGTTTACAGTTGGGCATTGGGTTTCTACTCCACACACCCCCTCATGCACAATGATAGGATATTTGTTCTGGGTGCCATGATGTGTAAGAGATGAAGGAGCGCTAACATAGAACATCACTTTGAGCCCTTTTATTCTGTTCTCTTTCCTTTCATGATCAATTTACTCCTACGACTGATGCTTTCATGTAAATTCCAATGTTTCTTTGTGTTCACTTTATGCTGGCTATCCAATAGCCAATTCAAAGTCATTATGCCCCAAATAAATTTCTTTTCTACTTGTAAACTGGCTTGTTGCCATTTTGATTCTTTTTGGAGGCTAAATGGCCCTCCGACATTCTTGTTGGAAACCTCCCTCATCATTAGTTATTTCTCTGTCTCCTAGGCACTCCCATGCAATCTCCTTTTGTTCATCAACTATGTCTTCAGTGACATGCCTTGTAAACTTAAAGCGTCTGTCTCTGGAATGCTTCTGGAATCTATTTCCTCCGTTCTTGTTCCTCATCAGTCCTTCCCTGGAACTTGAGCAGTAATGTACTTACCTTTGGTTTTAAATCCTCTCACAAATCCTGTCTTAGCAGCTTATCAAGAAGACCTGTCTGATCATATGTTTCTGTTGTTTAAAATCCCTTCATGGCTCCACTTGTGTGGGAAAAGTACCACCTTTTCAGTATATCCTGGAAAAGGATGCCATTTCTGCCTTTTTCCTTTTCATGTGCAACTTCATCTCCTGCCCTTTGTGTTCTAGTCGTACTTGTCTTCTACCTGTGTCTTGAGCATGGCATGGACTTTAACTCTCAGACTTTCCCCACACATTCCTGTTGTCCTTTTCCCCATTATTTGCTTCATGAAGTCCTTGTTCATCCACCTAAGACCTCTCTGATGTTCCCATTGAAAATGACTTAGCTTTCTACCTACTTCTTCTCCAGAATCACATCCTTTCCATTATCGATCTGATGTGCTTTGCATATTCTTGTACATCTGTTATCATGCACACGGGACTGTAATTTTCGCTTGTGTGTCTCTGGATACAATGGTTCACATGGGAAAGGATAGTCTTTCTGTTCCTAGCCCAGCAAAGTGCTTAGCACCACCACAGTCTGTGCTTAATAAAAGATTTCAGAAATGAATGCTAGCTAATACTTGTTATATTATCTTCTTCAGCAAACAAATCTGTTTTGAGATTCATGAGTTCTCAAGGTAAGCTATAAAGTTATTTCCCATTCATTAGACTCAACACCCCTAAACCATTTTCCTTATGAACTTTTCCAAATGTTAGCATCGTTTGATACCGTCTTAGCTAATGATGGCATTCCCAGCCAACATAACTGACAAAGTGGAACCTTTTTCCATTTTTAGTCTTCCTCCCCTGCAATTACAGTATCAAATTGATTACTGAATCCTGACAGTTCTGTCCCAGAAGTGTTGCTTGCATTCATTGCTTCTTCTCTGTCACTATTCTAATCTGATCTGGAATTTTTGACAGCCCCTCCCCGCCCCCAGCCCAGTTTTTCTATACGGTAGCTGAGATACCTTTTCAAGCACAGATCTCCATCTCTGCTTTCAAAACCTTTCCTTCCACATTGTTTCCACATGGAGTAGAAGCTTTTTTTTTGTCGGATTCCCACGATTCCTGATTCCTTTCCTTTCTGGCACGGTTTACTTTTCTAAGCTAGCCCTGCCGGTGCTCATCATGCACCTTGGCTCTCGGGCCATTCTGCACTGTCCTCTAGTAATGCTGACTCACAGTGAGCCCCTGTGAGGCTGTAACTGTTTAGGGGAGTAGAAAGCCCAGTCTTTCTCCTGAGGAGCTGCTGAACTGCAGACCATGACGTCTCAGCCCAACTCACGGCTTCCGTGTCACCAGCGGTCCTTTTTCCGGAGTATATATGTCTATTGTTTTCTTCCTGACAAGCTTCTGCTGGGAATTCTCTGGCCCTCTCTTCCTTGGTACCTTCCTTAAGGTTCCAAGAAGATTTTTAATCTCATTCATTCTGAGCGAGTCACACAAATTTCATGGGGGTGTTATATGTCAAAGGAGAGTTGCTCATTATATTTCTTCCTCACCTAGAATCTTTTTTTCAGGGGGATTGTGAAGTCCCAGATATGTAGGGTAGTTGGTAAGTACCTTGTTTTTTGGACCATAAGATGCACCCAGTTTTTTTTTTAACTTTTTTTTTGAGGGGGGGGGACATCGCTGCCCTCTGGTGGCATTGGGAGGCCCAGCTTTGCTCCTGGAGAGCTGCTGCTGGATTTGAACCTCCAGCCCTGTGGGCCGCAGTCCCACACTCAAGCACTACGCCACCGATACACCCAGTTTTTAGAGCAGGAAAAAAAGAAAAAAATATTCTGAACCAAATAGTACCAGTATACTAAAATGTTTATTAAAACAAGGCAAAATGCATTGATATTTAACAATGCAAATTCAACAGTGGTGTTAAGAACCATCATCACTTTTATTAACAATTATGGGGAGGTGTGTGCTATGCCAATCATGTGATCTGACTGACATTGAGACTCCAGGAGGTGGGGACTTCCCCTGAACCCATAGCAATTCACATCATGCAAACAGCAGCGGACAGTAAGTGGGGCACATAGGATCATAAACAAATGTTTTTGGGTACCACACCTTCGGACCATAAGATGCACCCTCGTTTTTCCCCCCCACTTTTGGGAAAAAGTGCATTTTATGGTCTGACAAATACGGTAATTTTATTCACCCCTAGAGTTGGGTCCAGTCTTGGGACATATAAAGAGTTAAAATAGTAAGGCTCTTCTGCTTTACATACAAACAAACAAGAAAAGATTTTAACTATTATCTTGAGCTGAAATTCACTCATCTTTTCTTAAAAGTGCTTCAAAGATGGCCCAAACTGTTGGTCACTTGTCCTATTTTTGAAAGGAGCCATAGAGTTCTGGGGCGGTCTAATTTTGATAATAACAAAAGGTGTTTTGTTTAGATCTTAACTATACCTAGGCATGTGAGACTTTTAAAAAATTTATTATTTTATTGGGCGCTCATACATCGCTTTCCATCATACTTAGTTCAATACATAGTTACGTACACTGTGCCAAGCACCCCCACTTGCCTGTCCTCGTCGACATTCTCCCAACATCTGCCCCTCCACTTGGGCACTTGATATGGGGTCCCCTTCCTTTCCCCTCCAACCTTTCCCCACTCACCCCCCAGTCCTCATTACTCTGCAATGATTATTGTTTTGTCATATCTTATACTGCCCGATATCTCCCCCTGCCCACTCCTCCCTACGTCTGCCCTCCAGATAGGAGACAGTCTGCAGATCCCCACAGCTGGCTTCCTTTCTCCACTCCATCCTCCCTCCACCCACCCAGCAACTTCCCTCCCACCACTGACCCCAAGGGGTCCATCTACCCCGAGTTCCCTCGTTTCCAGTTCCCACCTCCTCCAGTCCAGCTGGAACTGCAGGGCAGATTTGGGGCTGTGATGGTTGCGGAGAGGGAACCTTCAGGAACTAGAGGAAGGTTTTATGCTTCATTGCTACTCACTGGTCCATCTCTCCCCTGTGTCTCCCCTGTAAGGGGGTGTCCAATTGCCCACAAGTGGGCTTTGGGTCCCCACCCTGCTCTCCCCCTCATTCTTACTGATTTAATCCTTGTTCTTTGATGTTTGATATCTGCTCCCTTTGACCCCTTGTGATCACACAGGTGGGTGTGCTTCTTCTATGTGGGCTTTGCTGTTTCTGCGCTGGATGGCCACTTGTTCACCTTCTAACCTTTAAGATCCCAGCTACTTTATCGTTTGGTGGCTGGGCGCCATCAGTTTCCTCAGCTCTGTCTGCCTCTGTACCCTTTTGTCCTCAGTGATCATGACAGGTTGGTGGGCACTTAACTATATGTTTTTTGTTCTTTGATGTCTGAGAGCCTGGTTCTTCCCACTCCTCATGGTCGCACAGGAATGTGTGCTTCTTCTATGGCAGGCCTTGTTGCACTGTTTCCTCATCCTCAGGCCTTTGAGGCCTCAGGCATTGTGTCTTGATAGCCGGGTACCATTAGCCATCTTCACCACTCTTTCTCCTGTCCCCACTTGTCCTCAGTGATCATCTCAGGAAAGTGCATAGACAGTAACGTTGGTTTTTCTGTTTGATGCCTGAGGTCTGATCCTTTTGACCCCTCTCAGGCACACTGGCTGGTGTTCCTCTTCCGTGTGGACTTGGGTACTTCTCGGCTAGGTGGCTGTTTATCTTCAGGCTTTGAGCCCCCAGACTGTAGATCTTTTGATATCTGGGTGCCACCCGTTTTCTTCACCACATTCACTTATGCACCTATTTGACTTCAGTGATCATATTGGGCCGGTGAGCATCGTGGCCAGATTCATAGAACAAGATGTTTCTTGCACTGAGGGAGTGACTAGGTGGGGCCCAAGTACTAGCTGCTGCCTTAGTACTAAGCCTATAACTATATGTTCCTGAATTTATTCCCACCTTTTCATAGATAATTACTATTACATCCATAGATGCTTGTGTTTAGACCTCTTTGCCTTCTCGTTCCTTCCTCTATTTCCTTCCGCCTTCTCCCATCCCTCTTTTGTGGTCAGTCTTCATTTGAGTTTCACAACTTCCTCTCCGTTACATTACATTTACTTTGGCCCTATTGGGTCTCCTCGGCCTTCACCTCCCCACTGTTTGCAGACCACTGGTTTTTCCCCCCATCCCTGAGTCTGTCCTTGTCCCTCTCCCCCCACGGCTGTTAGGAACCCTCGGATCAGTTGTTCTCTTCTCCGGACTGTCCACCCAGGAGTGCTCCCTTCTTGATTTGGTCCATTTTGGGGACTCAGACCGCCTTGCTTCCCTGCTGTGTGTCTCCCAAGATGTCCTTTGTTGCTGTCTGTCTCCATGTGGGTGTGGCATGTTGGTCACTTTCCGCCACCTTTTCTCTGCCACACTGACTTCCATTGAGTGAGTCAGTCTGGCCCTGGCTATGGCCGGCTGTGTAGCTCTTTCTTTTCACATCTCCTTCCACCTCCGTCCTCACGATTGGGTGTTGCGTGGTAGGATCTGCACACCCGCTTCAGCTTCTGTGGAGACAAGGCCCGTACTCTCCCCCTGGGTGAGTTAGTACCCTGTTCCCTCCATTAACCTTTTACTTTCAAGCCTCCTTTTTCTCTCTCCCCCTTTGGTCTTCCCTTGCTTTGCTGTGTCCAACATGTACATCCCCTATAACATAACAACTGTTATGTTATAGGGGGCTTCCCTTAACTGGTGCTTCACCTGGGTATGAGGTTGTCACAAAATTTGGGCATACTCAAAAAGAGCATACATGTTTTTCATTAAATCAGTTCCTAATATTTTATCTAAGAGGTGTTCTGATTGGACTTGGGTCTTCAGGTTTGGGACGGATCTTCCCAAGGGCATTTAGTGTCTGCTACTGAATCTGGTTTCCTGGGATACAACTCTCCTTTTAAGGTAATGCTTCCTACTCTTGGCATCAATAAGTGCATCTTAGTTTTCTGCTATCTATAGAATTGTTTCCTCTGGATTATTCTAGAACATGGTGTCACAGATAGGAAATTTAATAGTATCAAAATCTCTACCAAATTTAATTTTCTATTTGGTTGTTACTTAATATTCCTTTTAAACAATTATTTTTCACTGCAACTTAGGAAAGTGGAGCGTGTATGATTTTGATACACACTATAACCAAGTGGAAGAAATGTCTTCAAATTAAAGAAAATTTTAATAGGAGGTTTCATAGAGTTTGTGGAACCAATTAAACTGTTAGAAAAGATTTGTGGAAAGTTTCACTACTAAAAAGTTTGTAGAGTCAGTGAAACTATTACGAAAAAATTTGTCAAAAAATTCCACTTTCAGTTCCATTTTTTTCCCATGAACTTTTTGAAATCCACCTGTTTAGCACATGTAGATTTATATATTACAAATACATATGTTACAAATTTTTCTGAAAATTTATTTTAGCAAATGCCTCTTTTCAACACTGTACAATTATTATAATTATATGAGCTATAGTGCAGTATATTTTGAAAAGCTTGTTCCCCACAGGCTAAATATTTTGGGTTTGGTGTTTCTGTCTTTATGCTATTTAGAAAGAGAGAGGCTTAAGGAAGGACTAAGCTGCCTTCTCAAAGCCAGACTGTCCTAGGATTGCAGGACATCTTCACTGGCTCTTCAGCCTTGTCATGTAAAAGAACAAAGTTTATTTTCATGATACTTAATATTGTGTGCCCGAGGCATCTAATCTTTGTGGTTTGAATTGCCTTTACCACATGGGAGAGCTCGTGGAGAGGGCATACTCATGGAATGGGAGCAATAAAACCCCCCTTATCCTGTGTGTTAGTCGGTGGGGCACTGCTAGACATTGAGTAAAAGATGCATCTGTACTCTCTTCCTGACTCATTACTGGCAGGGGGCCCACAGGTTGGCATTGCCATAGTAGAGTGCCATGCAGTCCCATCTGCCCTCTGGGACCCGCCTCTTCTTATGGCCAGCCTCAGATTCCACATCATCACCTATCATCTTCACAGTTGATGTACAAAAGAGAAATGGTAAAGCTATACATACTTTCCTTCATTCTTGGTTTAAACACTAGAAATTTTAACTCCCAATGATCTTTGAGAATTTTTATAAATGTACATAGAAGTTACATTTAAATTTATTAAATGCAGTCCTTACGGGGTTTGTTGTAGAGCCATTCTATCTATAATTTAGAGTAAGAGGGCTTCGACTTCTGTCTATTCTGCTCAAGCTTTCAAATATCTTTGACAGCTCGGATATGAAATTCAAAAGCCATTAATGTAATGTGTTAATTTTGTACTTTTTGTCTTACTGCAAAAAAAAATCTGAAGTTTCCATAGCAACGGCAACCTATCCAGATTGTGTAATATTCTTTACAGCATTAAAAATAAAGCTGTATGCAATTGCATGAGCTTCTGGCATACTTTATCTAGAGGAACTTGGGATTTAAATATTTCTGTTTAAAATTATGGTTCCATTTGAAAATTGTATCAAAGAGTTGATAGAATTTCATTTCAAGAATTGGTTAAGCTTAAATAATAGTAATAGATACCTGGTGGCTGATTTAATAGGTGTATAAAATTTAAAAGCATTGTAACAGCACCTCAAACACATGTGATTTTATACACATTCCTACACATGCTTTTAAGGCAGAGGGTGATATTTGGCTTTAATTATACTCAGTCACCTCCTTGTGGTTTTCAGTGACTTCTGGGTGGGCTGAATGAACTCTCCTTTTATCTTGGGAAGAAACAGGGTGGAGAAAAAGGAAAGAGTAAGTTCACTTATACTTTCCCTATTTTTCACTTTGCTCTGTTAAGACATATCTAAAATAACACTTTGAAAATATGTAAAGTTGTTTTAATAGGTTAACATTTAACAATGAGCAAATTATTTTGACTTTTACCTCTCTAATTTTGACTTAAAAAGTGATAGAATGAAAGTACTAATGTCAAATAAAATAGCCCTCTGTGATACCACCATCTTAACTATTTTTTATTTGTTGTATTTAGTAGGTATACAAAAGGGGCTTCAAACAATTTGTGGAAAAATTCCATTATCTTTTCATCCCATTTTTTCCATGAACCTTTTGAAGGCACCCGGTGTTATATTTGTATTTTCACATGGTATAATTTGTGTATTTCCTCAGTAATACATGGCAGACATTTTTGTTGTTTCTACTGGTTATGATTTTAATCTTAAGAATTGTTTAACACTCTTAACATTAAAAAATTTAAAAAATCATTTTTATTGGGGGCTCATACAGCTTTTATAGCAATCCATACATTATTTGTATCAAGTATATTTGTACACAAGTTTCCATCTTTTTCAAAATATTTTCTTTCTACTTGAACCCTTGGTATCAGCTCCTCTTTTTTCCCCATCCCTCCCCCACCCTCCTACCTTTGTGAACTTTTATAAATGAAAAATTATTATTATTTTCATATCTTACCCCATAAGTTGTCTCACTTCACCCACGTTTCTGATGTTTATCCCCCTTGTGTGTGTGTGTGTGTGTGTGTGTGTTATACAGCAGTCATTGCGATCCGTTCCCTCTTTCTCCTCCCACATTCCCCTTACACTCATGGTATTGCTACTCCTATTACTGTTCCTGAGGGGTTTATCTGTCCTGGATTCTCTATGTTGAGAGCGCTTATCTGTACCAGTGTACATGCTTTGTTCTAGCTGCTTTTGTAAGGTAGAACTGGGGTCATGACAGCAGGGGGAGGAAGCATTAAAAACTAGAGGAGTGTTGTGTGTTTCTTCTGTGCTATTTTGCACCCTTGCCGACTTGCTGCTTCCTTGTCACCCTTCTGTGAGGTCATGTCCAATTGTCTGCAGATAGGCTTTGGGTCTCCACTCTGCTTCCCCTAGCTTTCATTGATAGGGGTGTTTGTTTTGGATCTTCTGATGCCTGATAGCTGACCCTGTGGGCACCTTAATGTGCTTCTTACCTGTGGGCTTTGTTGCTTCTCAGCTAGATGGCCGTGTGTTTAACTATAAGACTTTAAGGCTCCAGATGCTATATATTTTTTAATAGTTGGCCACCGTCACCTTTCTTCTCTACATTTGTTTCTTATGCACTATTTTCACTTCTGTGTTCATGTTGTGAAGGTGAACATTACAGAATGCCAGGTTATTACAACAAAATGTACCCCCTCCCCACCCCCATCATGATCCCAATTCTACCTTACAAATCTGGCTAGACCAGAGGATGTACACTGATAGAGATAGGAACCGGAAAATCAGGGAATCCAGGACAGAGAATCCCTTCAGGACCAGTGCTGAGAGTGGCAGTGCTGGGAGGGTGAGGGAAGGGTGGAGGAGAAAGGGGGAACTGATTGCAAGAATCTGCATTATAACCTCCCTCCCTGGGGTGTGGACAACAGAGGAGAGGGTGAAGGTTGTTGGAGACATCAGACTGTAAAATATGACAAAATGATAATTCATAAATTATCAAGCGTTCATGAGGGAGGGAGGAGCGGGGAAGGAGGGGAAAATGAGCTGATACCAAGGGCTCAGGTAGAAAGTAAATGTTTTGGGAACTATGATGTCAACAGATGTACAAATATGCTTGGCACATAGATGTATGTATGGATTGTGACACGCTGTAAGAGCTCACAATAAAATGATTTAAAAAAGAAAGTTCTTGTGTTGAGGGAATACTTGAGGAGAGACCCAATGCCGTCTGCTGCCTTAATACTTAACACACAAATATATGTACATAGACCTGTATCCCTATCGTTATATATTAATATATTTACCTATATACATCCCTATGTTTATGCCTCCATAAACGTCTTCTGCCACCTGGTTTTCCTCTGTTTCTTTTTGCTTTCCTTTTGTCCCACTGTCATGTTCAGCCATTATTCGACTCTCAGTACTTTTCTCTCAGCTCAACCCCACCAGGCATTCTATGCCTCCTCGTCATAGATTTTAGATCTCTTGTTCCCTTGTCCCTGGATTTCTTGGCAAACCCCTCCCTGTCCCCAATATCTCCTCGTCCCAGTACCCCTGGTAACTGTTGGTCCCTGGTCCTGTTTATCCTGCCTATCTTATATAGACTTGAAGAAAACGAGATAGAAACAAAACAGAACAACAGCAACAGCAACAACAAAAACTTAAAATAGTTCCAGGCCTGTCTGCTGACCCTTACGTATGTTTTCTGACCTGGTCTGATGAAGTGCCTCCCCCCACAGTCCGAAGTCTATTTTTGGGGACTTTGTTGATTTGCTTCCCTTGCTGCTTTGCTGTGCTCCCTCGTTACCCTCCAGGGTGTGCCAGACCATGTGCAATTCCCGAACTGTATCTCCAGTTCAGTCCCCCCTAGTGCTTTGGGTCCATGAGGGAGGGATGTCATTTTCCCTGGTGGGATCAGCCATAAAGTCCTCTCTACGCTGGCATCTAGGAGCAGGAATGTCTTCCTCAAGGCTTGGTGGACCAGCCAGGATGCAGTTCTCTCTCTCCCTTCCTGCCTCGCTCCCTCCCACTTAGTTGTGGTCTGGGCAGATCCACCACTCTCTTCCCCTGCTGTATCTTCAGTGCCGTCCTCTTGTGCAGTCTTCTGGGGGAGGGGTCTCCTTGGCTGGGTTTGGGGCCAGCCCCGCAGATCTCACTGTTGGCTGCTTTATGCTGGTATGGTGTCCTCAAGGCCTGGTGGATCAGGTTGATGTCTGGTCTCTCTCTCCATTCCTGTGGTGACATAAACAGTACTCTCCCTGTGGGTGGGTTAGGACCCTGTTCCCCCACTGTCCACGTACTCTTTTTCTTTTCCCTTTCTTTTTAGTTCACTGCTATATGCATCCCTGGGTTGGGTCTGACTCCTGCTAGAACACTTAACATTAAAAAAAATTACTTTTAAGAATTTTTTTTAATCAAAGTGCTGAATTCTTTCTTGAATAACTTTTTTTAGAAGGAGAAAAGGAATATAATTTTCAAAATGTATGTGAAAAATGACCTATCATTTAATTATTTGCCCAAAACATAGATGCTTGTGAAAACTTTAAAGGGCACATAATCCTTTTTTTAAAACCCTTTTTAGTGGGATTACACATTGTAAAACTTACTCCCATTGCATAATTTCCAGACATCATGACCTGGAAAATTGGTTACTTTCGTTATATTGTGCCCATATTCTTGTTATATCTGTTTACTTGCTGCACTTCCATATGTTTAGTTTCAGTGGCATATATTCCCCTGGGGCTCAGCCTTCTCTTCTTTGCTGTTTATCCTTTGGTCTTGTACCTGTATCTGTATGTGTATATATTTATAAAGTAATGCGGTACTGGAGGGTGACATACACTAATTGAAACTATGCTTAGTTTCAAACTGACTTCAGGGCATAGTTTTAAGAAAGGAAGACCCAAAACCTATAGTTTCAAGGATTCCTCCATCCTCAAAAGCTTTCAATGTCTGGATTCTTTGAGAATGTGAAGTTCTTTTGCACGTTTTTCTGCCCCTTTACTGGATTCCTCTGTAGTGTTTCTCATCAAAATGTTCAGTAATGGTAGCTGTAGCTAATAAAATGTTTTTTTTTTTTTTTTTTTTTTTGTGGGCATCACTGCCTCTGGTGGTCGTGGGCGCTACCCCGCCGCCGCTGGATTTGAACCGCCAAGCCCGCGGGCTGCAGTTCCGCACTCAACCACTTATGCCACCGGGGCTCAGCCCTAATAAAATGTTTTTAAAGGACATTTAAAAATGTTTTTAAAATGGATAGTATTAATAAACTGCTTTCTCATCTCCTAAACATTAATTGGGGCACGTGAGAAGTAGCTGAGTAATACAGATATGATGGATGTTATTAGGTGCTATATCTGACAGTCATCATGATATGGTCATACCTTGCTGTATCAAAAGTCAAAACAGCTCATGATATGAACCACAGCTGTGGCATTCACCTGGGGCGTGTGCTAGCCACTCATCTGATACTCTTAGTAATTTTAGGGGATTCATCACAGTTAGTGAACTTCCCAGGAAGGGAGTTTATTCTTTGACACTGGTGCTGTGTTTAGTATCCTGTTCTGTGTTTTCATTTTGAAATTTGTGTTTTAGCTCAGTTTAATGTTTCCATGGTGACGTGGTGGTTACGGGCTGTTCGACAGTTTGAAACCACCAAGATGGGGCTTTCTCCTCCTGTAAAGAGTTGTGGTCTTGGAAACTCACAAGGGCAGTTCTACCCAGCCCTGCAGGGTCACTGTCAGTCAGCTCAACTTTATGGCAGTGAGTTTGCCTTCTTTTGGTTGTGCATCTTCATAACTATTATGATTCCCCCAAATTCCTAATCCAGCTCCTTTATTTGGAAAATTGCCTTATAATTCCTAGAGTTCCTGAAGATGAAATCTTGGCGGGTGGAATTTGGAGTATTTTTAAGACTGCTGGCTGAATCTTGGGGTTTTTGAGTGTCCTCCTTCCTAGAAGAGAACCGGGTCTATGTGTGCCCATAGGCCAGCATTCTTCTATGACTCCTCCTTCCTATAAATGCTTCTGCTCTACGTCATTACTGTAAATGAACTTAGGAGTTTATATCTGTCAGTTATACTTATAGTGAATGTTTATAACAGAATGCTTTCATTGACTTCAGATATTAAGACAAGAGTGGAATTTTACTGCAGCGTGCTCGAGTTTATATTTATGCTTGTTTATTCTTTGAAACTGGGCCTGTGTTTAGAATCCTGTTCTGTTTTCCATTTTGAAATTTGTTTTGACTCAGTTTGTTTTCATTGTGACATGAATTTCTTTTGGTATTTCATATTTCTGTATTTGAAATACTTTAAAAGGTAACAATCAGTGCATGGCATAGCAACAGAGTTTACATATGGAGAAGACTGTACATTTTCATTGTTTTTGTAGTTAAGTTTTAAACCTTGAAATGTAATGTACAGAAAATAAAATGCATATTATCTTATTCATGTGCAGAAAAGATGAAAAGGAGTATGCTTTGAAGCAAATTGAAGGCACAGGAATATCCATGTCGGCTTGTAGAGAGATTGCGGTAAGTATATTCATTGAATTTTATTATTAGTGATCTATTTTACTGTGAAATAATTTAATTAGTATGCACACTGCTTGGTCATTTCATACATGTCAGATAAGAAAAGCTACATATATTTTCAAATTACTTGACAGTAATATTTGAACATTTTCAAAATGCTGTTAAGATTTATAGTCTCATAAATACCAAATTGAGAGATAATATGATTAATATATTTTTAAAAAAAATTATAGGGTGATGATATCTTTATGGAGAAAGGGAGATGGTATTATGTATTTATTTACTTTTTCTGAAATATAGATTATGAGGTTAGAATCTAAAAAGGAAAACTATCATGTCCACTTGTGCATTTAAGAAATTACTTTCTATGTATAACAGTTGCTGTATATTTATTTATTAGTAAGGTGCCAGGTCTGCTAAATGTTCATTCACTAAATTTTCACAACAGTCAGTTTAAATAGGTACTTTTAATATCCCTCTTTTACAGATCAGAAAATGGGGCTAAAATTACATGTAATTGTGGTGTAGAAGACTTATTTACTCTTAGTATTTTAGTTCTCAAACACTTGTTAGTTGTCACAGAGTTGGTTTTCACTCCTGACAGCACCCCACCCCATGTGTACAGAGCAGAATTCCTGTAGGTTTTCAGATCACTAGGCCTGTCTCCCAAGATACTTTTCAGGTAGTAGTAGTTGAGTGCATAACCATTTGTACTACCCAGAAAGTCCTGCTTCTGTAATAAAAGTGATATAAAGATTTAATAAATAACATCTATTAGACATTTCAAGAGGTCAAAAGACACATTGCTTTGGGTAAATCTGTTGTACAAGACTTCGTCAGAGTATTGAAAGGCAAGGATGTTATTTTGAGGACTAAGGTGTGCCTGACCCAAGCCACTGATTGGTGGTTTGTGGTCAGAGTTGGCTTTTCTGTTGTGTCAGTTTGCATTCTACCAAGTACATCAGTGGAGTGATTTCATTTCTTCATAAAAATTATCCACTTCATAGTCCAACTCTAAGGAAATTGCATTTAGTTAGCTGTCCAGCCTCTTTATAGTGTGGTTTATTTTTCTCTTGGCTAATGTTTTTGTTTTTCACTTTTCTCTTGGATAATGTTAAATCAGGATTATGCTAATAATACAGCGTAAAGGCCTGAAACTAAATCTAAAAGTGGTATTGAAGTACTTCCACTCGGAGCATGAAAATAAGTGTGCGGTAAATGGTTGTTACTGATAAGAATACCTTTTATACCTAGACCTTAAAAAAACATATTTACTAGTAAAAAAATAAATTATTATTATTATTTTCTTTTTTTTGTGGCATCACTGCCCTGGTGGGAGTAGGAGGCCCAGCCTTACTCCTGGAGAGCTGCTGCTGGATTTGAACCGTCAACCATGTGGGCCGCAGTCCCGCACACAACCACTACGCCACCAGGGCTCAGCCAAAAAATAAATTATTTTAAAGAATTTATCAATATAACCTTCAAAATATCTTCTTAGAGAAACTATTAAACATATTCTGCAGGTAAAAATTAACAAGTTTATTAGTCTAGATTTAAAATAAGATTAAAGTGGAAAAGCAAAATGTGATAAAACAGCTATTTATTTCAGACTATGAAGTGGGAAAGAATGTGGACTTTGAATTCAGACATACATGGAGGTTATTGCTAGACTCTACCACGTGTGTGTGTGTGTGTGTGTGTGTGTGTGTGTGTGTGTGTAAACAATGGTATAGGAAGGGCTTTCCTTGGAGCATGAAAATAAATATCTGATAAATGTTTACTACTGGTAAGACTAGCTCTTTTCTATTTAAACTCTAATAATGTATACTGTAAATTGCTACTAGTGTTGGGTTTCAGAAGTGGTTTACCTTTCTTCTTTCTTTTGCACTCTGAAAAAAATTCACTTGACTGAAGCACTTTTGTGAGTTTAAAAAAATCATTTTATTGCGGGGTCACACAGCTCTAATCACAATATATATATATATATATATATATATATATATATATATATATATATACACATACTTTGTGTCAGTATTTGCCTCTTCTTATCACAGCCCATCCATCCATCCATTGTGTCAAGCACATCTGTGCATTTGTTGCCACCATCATTCTCAAAAAATTTGCTTTCTACTTGAGCTCTTGGTATCAGCTTCTTATTTTTTCCTCTCTATCCCCACTCCCTTCCCTCATGAACCCTTGAAATTTATAAATTATTGTTATTTTGTCATATCTTACATTATCTGACGTCTCCCTTCACCAACTGTTCTGTTGTCTATCCCCTAGGGTAGAGGTTATGTGTAGATCCTTGTAATTGGTTCTCCCTTTCTACCCACCCTCACTCCAGTCTCCTAGGTCCACAACTCTCTGCACTGGTCCTGTTCTGGATTCCTGTGTTTCCAGTTCCTATCTGTAGCATGTACATCCTCTGGTCTAACCAATTTACTTATTTATTTATTTATTTTTTTGAGTGAATTTTTTTTTTTTGCTTTTCACTTTATTTTAATTTATTTTTGCTTTCCACTTTATATTTTTAATTAAAAATCATTTTATTAGGGACTAGTACATCATTTTTCCAACACATAAATAAACATAATGTGACAAGAACCCTCCCTCACACGTTCGCTGCCATCATCATTCTCCAAACATCCGCTCTTTCCCCCAGCCCTTGCTGTCGGTTCCTCCAACCCCTCCCCTGTTCCCCTGCTCTCCCTCTAACTGAATTTATAAAGCAGAAATGGGATCATGAAAGTGGGGCAGGGGAGGAGGGGGAAAGGAAGCATTTAAGAACAAGAGGAAAGTCGTATGTTTCATTGTTGCTTTTGTGAGTTTTTAATGGAGAAAAGGGCAGTTTCAAGTATTGCAGTCTCGAAAAGATATATGTTATTTCTGGAAAGTGCTGGGCCATATGGAAGCCTGAAGTTGCAGGGAGGCTTGCAAATAGTGGAAAACCACGTGGAAAGAATACAGGAATGGGGACCATGAAGCCCACATGTGCAGAACTGGGAAATCCCCAGAGGCCAAGAGGATTTGTGGGATGGGCCCTGAGGGGACATGCTCCTGAGCAAGGGCAGAGTAAAAGACGGATTTCAGGCCAAGAGGGCCAAGAGCGTGTTCCAAGCCAGTATGCTGGGCTGCACATTTAGCTCTTACCCCCCACCCTGCCCCAATGTGGTTGACGGCATTGGCTGTTGACGGCATTGGCTGATGTGGCTGAGTTTAAGCACACCTGGGTGATGTCATGGGCCTGAGCCTAGTCTGTGAGCCCAGGTGGACCTCCCACCTGAGCTCAGGGAGCTTACTTTGCATATGCCCAGTTCTGGATTTCCGCATAGCTGTGTGGCTGTTTGATTTCTTTACAAGCCCTCAGTTGTAAAGGCTTTGGGGATACAACCCCCCTTAGTCCCTATTTAGTCCCTATTCTAGCTAACTTTCACTAGTACTCGAGTCCATTTTCTAGGTGGCTGTAGAGCTGAAACTATTTTAAAGAGGAATCTTTTATATCTTGATTTGCTGTAGGGCAGGCATTGTTCTGGAACAGCCCTAGGTTATTCAGATTCTCAGAAAACATAAACCTCTTTCCTTGCTAATGTTACAGGTCATTCTCAATCAAATATCAAGACACATGTTGAAGACTCTTAAAAGTTTTTAAGAGGGGCCCTTTGCGAAAGCAAAGGGTCTGAGCCTTCATATATGAAGGGGCTTTAAAAAGCTTGTGGAAAAATTCCATTACCTTTCAATTCTACTTTCCACAAATTTTTTGAAGCCTCTTCATAATCCTCAGTGGTACCTAAGCTTTTGCCAAACTCCTGAGAATTCTAGCACAGCAAAATTGGCACAAAACCTTACTTATTCCACCTGTATCACTGTAAATGGAGGAATCAGGCTCACATAGTGGTGATAGGTTTGGGCTGCTAACCGAGGGGTCAGAAGAGAAAGCAGTGAGGCTTTCTCCTCCCATAAAGAGTTACTTCATGCTTGGAAACTCACCGGGGCAGTTTAACCCTGACCTGTAGGGTCGCCATGAGTTGGAAATGACTGAATTGCAGTGAGTTTTATTAATACAGAGTGCCCAGTCTTTGTGACAGGCGCTGTGATGGTTCTGTGGCTTAGGAGCTTGACTGTTAACCCAAAGGTCAGCAGTTGGAACTCACCCACCACTCCTTGGGAAGAAGATGTGGCAATTTGATTCCATAAAGATTACAGCCTGTGACAAATGTGCACATATGGTCAGCCTACAATTGACGTATGTATTGGTTGTATGAGCCCCAATAGAATGATTTAAAAAAAGAGCATGAGTACAGCCTGATTGCCCCCCTTGCAGCACTCCTGCGCTTTTCTGTGAGGGTAGTTAGAGTCCTAATCCATTTGATGGTCATGGGTTTGGGTTTGGATCTCCGTGAACAAACGTTAGCTTTTTATGTCTAAGATGCATTCGTTTCATAGGTCTGTCATAACAGAGTACCAAGAGCAGGCAGCTTTCAACAACAGAAATGTACGGTATCGCCTCTCCATTTGGGCAAGGTCATGCTTCTTCTGAAGGCACTAAGGGGAGATCCTTATTGATTCCCCCCCCCCGCCCCGTTTCTGATTAGCCCAGGTGTTTTCTCTTGGTTTGAACATGCATCTTCACATCATGACCCTCATTCCTCTGAGTCTCTGTATTTTTTTTACCCCCTCTTTTATACGGATGCCCTTGAAGTAGGTTATCTTCAAAGACTATTTCCCAACAAGGTCACATCTACCAGTCCTGAGGCTTAGGACTTCAAAGTATCTTTGACTGTGGGGGAGGCGGGAGAGAGACTTCCTTCAGTCCATATCAGCATTTTTAACCTGACAGAATTGTATCCTATCTCATGGCTCATGATCAGTTCTCATTGGAAGTTAGCTTTCTTTCTCTTGATTTGAATGTTTGTTTTCTCAGCATGGTAAAAGGTAAATTGTGGGTGACTTTGTTGGCGTAGTGGTTATGTGTTGGACTGTGGTCCACATGATAAGCAGTTCGAAACCATCTGCAGCCCCTTGAAGAAATATTGGACATTTTGCTCCCATAAGCAGTGAACGCCTCAGAAACCCATGGGGGTGGGGAGTGGGTGGGTGGGGTGTGTCCTTATGATGAGTCAGCATTGACTTAGTGACAGTGAGTTTGGTTTTAGTTAGATAAGATCAACAATCATAAACAGGGCTAGTAAATATGCACTCATTACAAAATTGTTATTTTACTGCTACCTTTGCAGGCTAAATATATTTAAGAGACTCTCTAGCAGCAGACATATTGCCTCCCCACTCCATACCCCAAAGTCAGTTCATTCACAGTTGTGGATGACTGCTCTTTGTTACACAGTGTTGTTTTCTGAGAGAATTCAGAGTAATGACCTCGGGAGAATGGCAGTCTTTTTAGTCATATACTTGAGGCAGTGAATAACTTTGTCTTCAGGAAACAATGTCCAGGTTCCCTGTCTACCTTACCAAGACCTAGTTAACCTATGCAGTAGCTGAGTTAGGGTACACTCTACTCCTTAGTGCCTGAGGATGACTTATAGTGTTGTTATAACATGCCTTTTGTTGGGAGAATGCATTCAGAATAAAAACTTTACTGTACCTTTTCAGGTCCAGGTCCCTGAGTGGGGTACCAGAGATATTAAAATGGGAGTAGTGATTGCAGGGAGGAGTTGGGTCTTAGTTATCTAATACTTTAAAGAGAAAAAATATCCTTGTAGCTATGAAGGTGGGAGGTTTGGATTTAGAGTACTAACTCAGAGAAGTCCCTTCTCTGTCCCTTTTAGTGTCTGGTAGCTGCTGGCAATCCGTCCTGTCCCTAGGTTTGTGGTTTCATCTACTTCCCCACCTCCACCGCCCATTTGTTTCTCCTTTTTGTAAAACACCCAGAAGGATTCTGTTTAGTACTTACTCTATTCCACATGATTTCATGAATATAAGAAAAATCTTTATTTCCAAAAGGGTCACCTCTACAAGTGTTAGGATTTTTTTGGTTTTTGTTTTTGGGGCATCACTGCCTCTGGTGGTCGTGGGCGCTACCCAGTGCTGCTCCTGAGAGCTGCTGCTGGATTTGAACTGCCAAGCCCGCGGGCCACAGTCCCGCACTCAACCACTTACGCCACCGGGGCTCAGCCCCCAAGTATTAGGGTTTTAACACATCTTTTTTTTTCTTTAAATCATTTTATTGGGGGCTCGTACAACTCTTACCACAATCCATTCATCCATCCATCCATCCATCCATCCATCCATCCATCCATCCATCCATCCATTGTGTCAGGCACATGTGTACCTTGGTTGCCCTCATCACTCTCAAAACCTTTTCTTTCTTCTTGAGCCCTTGTCCTCAGCTTCTCATTCTCCTTCCTTTATGAACCCTTGATAATTTATAAACCATTATTATTTTTCTATGTTTCACACTGTCTTTTTGAAGCATGCTTTCTATCAAAATGGGAAAGATTTTCCATATTTTGGGGGGTGAGGAACCAGTCAAATTTCGCTTCTCAGACTCTAGACTGTAGAAATCAATTCAATGCAATCAGTTACATCAGTTTATTTTCTTGATGTCAGCAGAGTATGGCAGGAGTGCTGGTGGCGTAGTGGTTACTATTTGGACTGCTAAGCGAAACCACCAGCCACACTATGTGAGAAATATGAGGCTTTCTAGTCATGTTAAGAGTTGCAGTCTCGAGCTGAGCCCCGGTGGCGTAAGTGGTTGAGTGCAGGCTTGGCGCTTCAAATCCAGCGGCGCCTCTCAGGAGCAGCACTGGGAAGCGCCCACGACCACCAGAGGCAGTGATGCCCACACACACACATACAAAGAGTGGCAGTCTCATAAACCCACAGGAGCAGCTCTATAGGTTACTGTGTTTCAGAACACGCACAGTGTCAGTGAGTTTGGCTTGCTAGATCAAACTGAGCATCAAGAAGACAGTTTGCTATCAGACTACCAAGTGTGTTAAAAAATTCAGGTTCTTGTCACAAGATTGGGGGTTCTCAGGTCTTCCTCGGTTCCGACCTGACTCCCACTTCTTTGGATTTGATAATTCACTAGAATGGCTTAGACTCCAAATTGAGCCAGTGCTAGGTCATATTTACAATTACAGTTTCCTTCTTTCTATTTTTTTCACAATTAAGATGATATATTAGGGAAGTAAATGTGTAACCACAAGTCAGGATAAACAAATAGTAAAAGTACACTCATTGGTCTCCTCAGTCAGCAGCCAAGTCTCGCTCTTTGGTTTTCCGCCTCTCAGCCACATGGTAGCCAGTTCTCTCCTGCTTGTTTGCTTCTTAGTCATGTGGTCCCTCAGTATTTGCCTTTATGGCCCAGGAGCCAGCCCACCTGTCATTGTGTCCCACAGTTCCATAGTTGCAGGCCAAATAAGGAAAGCCATTCCGCAGTCTAAAACGGCACCTGAGTTTCTGTGCCACATTCCATGATGCATCTGGTTTTGACAGCCTCCACAACTTTAGAAAGCCACCTTAAATGTCTAGAATTTTAATATAACAAGCAAAAAGCAAATGAAGTGATGTGCGATGTGGAAGCGTTCCCAGCATAAAACGTGTGTGTCTTAGCTTGGGACCCATTTGTCCAGCAGCTCAGGGAGCTTTCTTGTCCAGAGCTTTTGGGGGCCTGATCAGTCACATGGCTGATTGAATGTCTCCTACTCCCCTACAGCCAGGAGATAGCAAACAGGAAGTCTTCTGGCCTGGCCAGCTCCTGCCCTAAAAGTACTTTGTTATCATGAGCCCTCTGGTATGCTGGAGGCCTCCTTAAAGATACTCAATCTCTGGGGAGAGTTCAGACCTTACAGGTCATCTCAGGAATTAAGGTTATGCACCACATTCTTTGGATGAGCCAGATTCCTTATTACGCGCGCGCGGCCCCCCCCCCCCCCCCCCAGTCCTCCTTGTTGTCTATTGATTCCAACTCATAGCAGCCTATAAAAGCAGAGTAAACTTTGTCCCAGGGTTTCCAAAGCAGTCATCTTTACAAAAGCAGACTGCCACATTTTTCTCCTCTGCAGTGGTTGGTTTGTAGCTAAGCCATTTAGCTACCCACATTGCCATGGATTTGGGACCTGATAGGACAGAGCAGAAGTGCTCTTTAGAGCAGCGGTTCTCAACTTGGGGGTTACTGACTCCTTGCGGGGGGAGGGGGCTGTTGTCAAACGACCCTTTTACAGGGGTCACACGATTCATAACAGTAGTAAAATTACAGTTAAGAAGTAACAAAGAAAATAATTTTTTATGGTCAGGGAGTCACCACAGCATGAGGAACTATATTAAAGGGTTGTGGCATTAGGAAGGTTGAGCACCACTGCTTTAGAGTTTCTGAGAATGTAAGTCTTTATGGACGCAGATTGCCCCATCTGTGTCCCTGCTGGTGGGTTTGAACCGCAGACCTTCACTTGCTTAACTCACATCGCTAGCAAAAGAGAACCCACCGTGACTCCATAGGACAGGGAAGCAATGCCCCTGTGGATTTCTGAGACCGTAAATAACTCTTTATGGGATTAGAAAGCCTCACCTTTTCTCCACAAGTAAGTTCTAAAAAGAAATCTTTTCAAAATTCCTTTTGGAGTTTCTTTGCTTTTTGAAGTCTGCTTTTCATTACCTTGACTTACTATTTGTGCCAAAATCATGTGATTAATAAATGCAAATTTGTGGTCTTCATTCTTGGATGTTGCTGACGTGGTATTTATGCTGCTTCAGAAGGAATTCTTCAAATTAAATCATTTTTATTTAATAGCAGAATAGTCGAGTTGAACAGAAACTTTTTAAAATGTGGAGGTTTAATGGTTAAAAAATGAAAGATATGAATTAAAATGATAAGGAAGTATCTTTTACTCTTGGCAGACCAAATGATTTTGTGGTAGCAGATATTTGAAGCCACTAGGTGTGGTACAAATGGGTGCTCAACTAACTAGCTGAAAGACTGGCAGTTTGAACTCCCTTAGAGGTTCTTCAGCCAACATACTTGAGGATCTGCTTCTGGGAGGATGAAAGGATCTCTGGAATGATAAAAGAATCACATAAATGAATGACGAGGAATGATGAAAGAATCACATTGATTAATGGCGAGGGTTGCACAGTCTGTTAGTATAATTGATGTCATATGTGGTATACCTGTAAAAAAATGATTGGCAAATATTGTGAGATACATTCTCACACACACACACACACACACACACACACCCAGTAACAACACAGAGAGCCGCTGCTGAGCCTGCTTATATAGAACTAAACACTTCCTAGGATTGATTTCTTGATTGGGAAGTTTAGGATCATGTTTTCATGAGATATCCCAGTTAATTGGCCTAATGTATACAGTGCTTTTGTTCTACTTCCAGAGTTTGTTGTGCAGTATGAGAGGTGGAAGAAGCCCTCTAAGGCATAGCAATTGGCCCCTGCTCCCTAGAGCAACAGAAGAAGGAGTTGCAGGGTGAGAGGGATACATGAACGTGTGGCTAATTGCCTCCATGAACAGTGACTTCCTTTGCCAGGAGACCAGAAGAACTGGATGGTGCCTGGCTACTGTTATTGAACATGTTGGTCAAACACTCATGTTGATCAAAAGGGGGATAGTTCTGAACAGGTTTTCAAATGCTTATGGAAAAAGGATCAAAAGAGTTTGGAACCAAATGCCACTTACTGCTCTGTAAATAAGATTTCCACTATCTTTTCTGCAGCCCTTGGATTTCTCTTTCTATATACTCTTTCTAGTCCTCTGTTTGTATTTTTGCCCAGATGAGTTGCTAGGCCATGTCTGAAATAGGGATTATATAGTGTCTTGATTCTTTCCTCCCAGGGTGTAGCAGGTGGTTTTGAACTCCTGACCTTGCAGTTAGCAGTCCAATATGTAACTGCTACACCAAGCTCCTTCAGTCATTTATAGTCCGAACCAAAATCAGTTCATGCCATCCAGTCAACTTCAACTCGTAATTTATATAGGCTTTCTGAGGCGGAATCTTTATGGGTGCAAACAGTGTCACTCTCCCCTTAGTGGTTGGTGTGTTTGAACAGCCCAACACCTGCTCCACAGCACCGTTGGGGCTTCTTTGAAGATATGCCAGCACTGTTGAAAAAGAGGAGCCCAGAGCTTAGAATGTGCTTTGGACCCTGCCCCGAGAAACTCCTAATCTCAGGGGAAGATTGATGACAAAACATAGGAAGCTCCCCAAGAAACCCCGGGACCACAGATACAGGAAGGAGGAAAAGATTAACCTGTGGGTTGACAGAGAAGGCCTCCTAGATCGGGTGCCTGAATTCGGTCTTATCGCCTCCTAATCGGTGAGAAAATAAATTTCTGTTTGTTAAAGCCGTCTATGTGAGGTATTTCTCGTTTCCTCATTGTTCTTTGATGCTCCTGATGTTTTAAAATGTGGTTTCCAAAGTAACATGCTTCAGCATCTTACGATAAAGACTGTTATCTTTCACATCTTGGACTGAAAAACAGAAATGCTTTTTGAAAGAGTATTGATTAAAAAAGGCGAAAAAGACCTTTGTTTTAAAAAGTATTTTAAAGAAAAATTAAAGAAAAATTTGAAACAGTCATGTTGTGAGTTCCCCATTGAGTTTCATGCTTATGTAAAGATTTCTCTTAGAATTTATTCTTAACTAATATTCCTGCCTCATAATTAGACTTAAATAAAAAACTGAGGCACTGCCAACTTTCGGTTTTCTAAGTTCTGTTTGAGTTCTTTTTACCTGTACTTGGAAGCTCACAATCTATTTACATGCCTGTTAGAGGGCTACCCATAACGCCTTACAATGCTTTCCTAATACCTCAGGCTGAAACATTTTATTCATGATCTTTTTCTCTGTTTTTCTGATTTTTTTGTTGTAAAATTAATACCAGAACATTTAAAATATTTTAATATTTTAATTCTATAAATTACATGATCAATTTTATGTTCTGCTTACTCTTGATTGCCCTTTAGTTATATTTAGTTTCATTTCAGCACTTGCCTTACATATTTTTAAATATGGTTTTAGAACAACATATGTAGTAATTCAAATGATTAATCACAAGATTTTCCCTTTTATTTATTTTAATCTTCTCTCCCTAACTATATGTAATTTCCACCAAATCAGGCTTTTGGACTTTCTTCAACATTCCAAATGCATGAATTAGTCCCATATGCGCTATTTTAGCTACCATTCTTTCTTTTGTTGCTATGAGTTTTTAATGCTATGACTCTAGATGAATTACATTGAGTTACTGTAGGTCATATTTATGTCATTTGTATTTAATATGCCTTAATTGGCTCTTTTAATCAATTGCAGCTGTTGGAAATAAAATTGTGAAAAATGCAGATAATAGCAATCCTATGGCGGCCACGTAAACTCATTGCCATCAAGTCGATTTTGATTTATTCTGGCACAGAGTAGAACTGCCTTACAGCATTTCCAAGGCTGTAATCTTTATATTATAGGTGCAGGCTGCTGCATAAACTCAAAACCAAACTCACTGCCATCAAAGTGATTCGGACCCATAGCTATTGGCTTCTGCAGCTGGCAAGAAAGCTTTATGGGAGCAGAAAGCCTCATCTTTTTTCTGTAGAGTGGCTGGTAGGTTCAAACTGCTGGCCTTTTAGTTAGCTGCCCAAAGCATAAGCTGCATGACAACCAGGGCTCCAGTTGTGGATATGTAACTATTTTGAATACTTTATTGTGACCACGTTTCCTCACTTGCTTCTATTTAAAAAAAAATTATTAAAAGATTATTTTATTGGAGGTTTTTACAGCTCTTCTAACAATCCATACATCCATTGTATCAAGCATATTTGTGCATATGCTGCTGTCATTATTTTCTTTTTTAAAGTCATTTTATGGGGGTTCATGCAACTCATCACAATATATACATATATTGTGACAAGCACATTTGTGCATTTGTTGCCATCATCATTCTCAAAACATTTGCTTTCTACTGGAGCCCTTGATATCAGCTCCTTATTTCCTCTGCTCCCCAACCCTCCATCCCTCATGAACCCTTGATGATTTATAATTTATTATTATTATTTTTTCGCCCTCTATTCTATTGTCTGTCCCCTAGGGAGAGGGTTATATGTAAATCAGTGTGATCACTTGCTCCTTTTTATCCCCCTTTCCTTTTACCCTCTTGGTTTCACTACTCACATTATTGGTCTTGAGGGATTTTTCTGTCTTGGATTCCCTGTGTTTTCAGCTCTTATTTGTATCAGTGTACACCCTCTGGGCCAGCCAGATTTGTAAGGTAAAATTGGGATCATGATAGTGAGGGAAAGGCATTAAAGAAGTAGCGGGAAGTATATGTTTCATTGGTCCTCCTACACTGCACCTTGACTGGCTCGTCTCTTCCTTAGCACCTTTCTGTAAGGGGATGTCCAGTTGCCTACAGATTGGCTTTGGGACTCCACTCTGACTACTTCTCAATGGCAATGATGGTTTTTTGTTCTTTGATGCCTGGTACCCGATCCCATAGACCAGGCGTCCTCAAACTACGGCCCGCAGGCCTCATGTGTCCCGCTGAGGACACTTATCTGGCCACCAGGTGTTTTTGCCACAACCATCTGCCCTGCTTAGCAGCAGACTCATCCCGGGTCCACAGTGAATTTGTTCATAGTTTTTTTTTTTTTTTATGTATAGTCCGGCCCTTCAACAGTCTGAGGGATAGTGAACTGGACCCCTGTTTAAAAAGTTTGAGGACCCCTGCTATAGACACTCGTGAAAACACAGGCTGCTGTGCTTTCTCCATGTGGACTTTGTTGCTTCTCACCTAGAAGACTGCTTATTTATCCTCAAGTCTTTAAGACCCCAGATGTTATATCTTTTGATAGCTGAGAACCATCAGCTTTCTTCATATTTGCTTATGCACCACTTTTTTATTGTGTTGAGAAGGTGAGCATCATGGAATGTCAAATTAATAGAACAAAATGTTCTTGCATTGAGGGAGTACTTGGGTAGCGACCCAATGTCCATGTGCTACCTTAAAACTCAACCTATAAATATATGCACATAGATCTATTTCCTTTTTTCCATATAAATATATTTACATATGTACATGACTGTATTTAGACCTCTATAAATGCCCTTTACTTCTTAGTTCTTTCCTTTCTTTCCTTTTACTTTCTGCTTGTTCCACTATCATGGTCAGCCTTGGGTTTCAGTAGTTCATCTCAGTTACATTGCCCTTGATCAAGCCCTACCAGACCTCCTACATCCTCCTTGCCATTGATTTTTAGATTCCTTGTTGTTTCCTTTTCCCTGAATTTGTTAACACCCACTTCCTTCCCTGGAACTCCCCCACCCCCCGTGTGCCTTTTCCCTTCCCACCGGAACCCTGGTCCAGATTGTTCATCCTGCCTATGTCATCTGGGTAGGCATGCAGAAATCATAGTATGTGTGATGGGTAGGTTTGTTATGCCAACATGGCCACAGAAGATTGGTGGATCTGTTGTGACGGCACAGCCAATGAACACGCGGGATGAATTGAAGGGCAGATACAGGAAGTGCTTCACAAGTCCCGCCCCCTCTTTCTCTCTTGTTGTTTCCTGATCTTCGGACCAGAGAGCGGCCTTGTTGATCCTGTGCCTCGGCCTTCAAGCAACACTACCTGTGGGACACCTAATTGTGGACTGTGTTACTGTGAGTTGAGGATCCTTCAAGCCCTACTTCGACACGCTTCTGGGATATACATCTCTTGAGCTGGGGACTGTTGGACTCTGTTATCTGGCTGACTGTTGGAGACAGTTGGTGACTGTTGCTCTGCCGTTTGCGGCCTGTAACCAGATAGCCTGGATTGCTCTACTGAGGACTATTCAGCGGCCCTCAAGAATTGAAGCACTGCTAGTCTTGTAGTTGCCTCACGCAAGTGAGTTGGACTGAGCAATCTGTATTGCTTTATAGTTAACTTTCTCTTTTTATTTTATATATCTTAAGTGAGTTGCA
>PVJH01016053.1:0-51609 GCA_004026705.1 Nesogale talazaci | reverse complement strand
CAGAAGATTCAACTAAAGAGCACAGAACTGAAGATACAGGCCAGGAAGTGTGGCAGGTCTGCCCAGACTATAGGAGCAGAAGAAGAGGAGAGAAGAAGAGGAGAGGACCACATCATACCCCACCAAGTCTTGAGGCAACACTCCTGTGACAAGACAGAGAGGACTTTAGGACTTACCCTACCACCAGACACAATTTCATCTCACTAACCCACTGCTCTATAGAGGGCAACACTGGAGACATAATTTGCGAATGTTGATTTGAGTGTGATCCCACACAAAGGGGAAAAACATGAAGGGAGAGCAACAGAGAAGCAAGGAGAGCAAAGCAATGAAGTCCCAGAGGAATCCTGAAAATAGGCTTCAGACTCAGGGTACTGGGTTGGCACCTCATCAGACTCAATCACAAAACACACATATGGGTCAGCAGAGAGGCATGGAACTATTTGTTGCCATCCCCTTTCTTTTTTATATCTATCTACATAAGACAGGCAAAATAAACAAATCCAAGGAGAAAATAACTGGATTGAAGGTTCCAACAAGACATGGAAGAGTGGGCTGGAAAGAGGGCCAGCCAACAAACCCAGGGAAAAGGAAACAAGAAGAAATCTAAAATCAAAAGAGACGAGCGTGCAGAATGCCTGATAGGGTTTGATCAAATGCATTGTTGTCAAGAAGAATTACTGACAGCCCAATGAAGGTCAAACTTGGCAAGATGAAACTTACAGGCAAGATGAAAGTAAAAGAAATTAGAAGAAAGAACAAGGAAGCCAAAGACATTCATAGAGATACAAATATAGGTATGTATATCAGTAAATATATCAATATATAACTATAGGGATCTAGGTCTATATACATCTATGCTAAGTAGCAATTTAACAGATGTATATTGGAACCCTAGTCAAGTCCTCTCTCAATGCAAGAACCCTTTTTTCTAATAACCTGGCATTCTGTGGCGCCTACCTCCCCTACAGGATTGCTGAACTCAAAATGGATGCACAAGGAAATATGATGAAGAAAGTTGATGGTGCCTGGCTATTCGAAGATACAGGGTCTATAGTCTTAAAGGTTTGAAGTAACACAAGGTGCTATTCAGAAGGAAAGCAAAAACACCCTCATGTAAAAAGTATACTAGCCTGTGCTATCACAATAAAAACATGGCTCAAAGGAGGCAGTGTATGGTATAAGATATGAAAACAATAATAATTTCTAATTTATCAGTGGGTCATGAAATTGGGAGGGTTGGGGAAAGTGGGAAAAAAAGAAGCTGATTCCAAGGGCTTAAATAGAAAAAAAATATTTTGAAAATGATGGCAACAAATGTATAAATTGATGCTAGGGTTATTATAAGAGCCATAACAGTCCCCAATACAATGATTTATATAAAAAAATAATGGGTATATGAAAATTGGCCAGCATGCTGTTTGCCATCTCAGTTTCTCACCTATCCTTATTACTTAGTGTTTTTCTTCTATTTTGGAAAAAAATATGGTACCATTACTATCTTGATCACATTATCACTGATTTTACTAAGAATCCAATTTAAACAATATAAGTCCTGATGGCATAATGGGGTATGTCTTGGACTGTTATCCAGAAGATGTGCATTTCAAAATTATCAAGTGCTCTTTAGGACAAAACTGAGACTTTCTCCTTCCCTAACGACAAAATACTTCCAAGAACCAATCTATGTGATCATGGCTCTGAGGTAGAATCACCTCAGTGACAATGAGTTTGGTGTTCTTTTTATTTTTTTAAAAATTCAAACAGTATAATGAGCTTTATGTTACAAGGGAACTTAAGTGTTATAAGAAAATTTGAATTATTTTAGGAGTCATAACATTTTTATATGAGCAGAACATAGAATGTCCTACATTTTTATTTATGCAACTATCCATGTGTTTAAGCTATTCTTATACACTATCCCATAAATATCCACAAATTCAGCCTACTCCTGGGTTCTCTTAAAGAGGGAATTTATTTGTCTTTAGTTTCACTGTAAAGGATTGGTGAACTTGTGGCTATACGTAGATTTGTTAGTGGACGGTCCTTTTATTTTAGCTGACACTTTCTTTGGACTCAAAAAGAGAAGCCTTCAGGCAATAATCTTATACTTTGACCTTTGAAAGAAACTCAGTCAAAGCTCAATATAATAAAAAAGGAAAAATCATAATGGAAAAAGTAATAGCCTTAGGCACACTTATAGAGTTCCTGCAGACTTCACACCTGAGAGTTCTATAGATGATTGTGTCAGCATTTACTGACACTGGAAAATTGTCATCAATTGAATACCTACTAATAGCAGAATGATTGTTCTGACCATTCAAGTTTTGCTTTGTTTTTTAGACAAACCACTTTATCTTCTTCCTTTGATACACTTTCATAGAGAGGGCACAGATTTTCCCTTATGGGGTCAATACATCTTTCTTGGTATACTTTAAACAAATATTATTTTATTAGTATATAGCAAGAGGGAAAGTGCAACAAAATTTTGGGAGTAAATAGATTAAGATTTGTTTTGAGGCTGTCATTTAGATCAAAGACATATAGGAAGCACACTAAAAACTGAAATTTGAAGATTGCAGAAATGTATTTTTAATATATTTAAGTACATACTTATTGATAAAATAGACTTATTTCTTTTAAACTAGGTGCTTGAGCATTTATATAATAGGATATGTTTTACTTCTTCTAGATTGAACTTCCATAAAATAGGTTATCAAAACTTAGCTCTAGGATACCTTTCTCCTGATTTCTTATAGTTATTCCAAGGTATTTTATTTTACAAAACTGAGATATTTATTTATTTTGATGTGATGAAAAGAAAAGCTGTGTATAATTTAAAAAGGGATATTATGGGTATGAAAAGATATATTTATTAGCTTACAAACATATACAAAATTGTTATCATTATATGAAACTTAATATATAACCATCTATACCATAAATGAATGTAAGACATGTATAATATTTTATTACTGAAGGACAGTTTAAAAGTTATTTGATAGTCATTGTTTTATAGGTTTATCCAAATATGTGATGTATATCACCTACCTTTTAAAAATATATTTCTTAGAATTTCTTTTCTTTTTGTGCTCTGTTCTATATGACAGGAGTGGGGAAGGATACTCTATTTCTATCTTGAATACTAGCCATCTTTAGGAATCACAAATAGAGAATTCTTGTTTTCACTGCACTAGCTTATGGGCACTGTTATGGCTCAAGAACAGATTCCCATGTTGTAAGAAGCCACTATATGTGCAATCTCAGAAGGTGGCATGGCACCTTGATACCTGTTGCCCATCACTTGCTCCCTATCCTGTTGCTGTCTTTAGTCAATTTTTGACTAGTGATATTTTAGTTCTACTCATTCATTATCTTTTTCTTTGATTTGAAACTATTCCTTGCATGCTCTTTGATTTGTTTTTTTGAATATTTATTTAATAAAAGCTTATCTTTGTTATAATACTGTTTTTCTTGTAAGGTGTTATGCATGATACATCTTATGGTAAGTCAATTCTGATTTCCAGAATCTTAGAATAGAGTATACATTATCCCCAACAATTAAAGGCCATGATCATTTCAAATACATGTTATTCAAAATATTTGCCTCATTTGAAGCAGGCTGAACAATAACAAAGAGCCTTGTTTACTTACTGACTTGAGGCATATGAACAGTTTGGCTATTAGAAAGAGTTGTAAAATCAATCATGGTCCGTATGGTAGTTGTAGTCAAGTTGAAATGCCAGTACCTTACCTTTTGATATCTTTTTGACACATATAAAGTTGTTTCAGTGTTTATTTTCTATTTTCACATTGATAGTGTTTTTTTCTGTGTTGTCTAGTCACTGGTATTGATTTTGTTTGTTTTTTGCATGTTATTGTTTTTTTATGATTTTCTGTATATGAAATTGAGGACTAGTAGCTATATGGAGACATTCACTAGATAGGGGCTTGGCATAAAATTATATCAGGATTTGGGACATAGCAACAATAAACATAAAAGAAAATATCATGAAATGTGTGTGGCAATGACTGCACAAATATTTTCATATATTGAGCTAATAAATTTGATATTTGAAGTGTATATCAACAAAAAATTATAAACAAGAGCAAAAATCTAGATCTTTCTAGGAATTATTCCTCTTTAAGACTACAGTGGGGGGCTGAGCCCTGGTGGAGTAGTGGTTGTGCGCGGGACTGCGGCCCACTGGGATGGAGGTTCAATTCCAGCTCCCAGGAGCAAAGGCTGGGCCTCCTGCTCTCACTACCAGAGGGCAGTGATGCCTAAAAGCAATTAAAAAAAAGAAGTAGCAACACGACTACAGTGGGCATCTTAACAGAGCTGCTCTACTTGAATACTTCCTGTGATATAACCCAATGATTTGAAACACAATACAGCAAGAATATTTATTTTTTCATAAGAAATTCAGATACTTTACTAGTTAGCATTCCATAGTCAAGTGAGTCAATTCCTCAATATAAATTTCTTACTCTCTATAGGAAGACAGATAGGCATTTTATTGATTCTTTTTCAAGAATCCCTGCTAATATATATGACATATGATTATAAAAATGTATTATTATAGAATTTATTGATATTTATATAGTTACTAGATATTATATGTCTTATTAGTGCAGTCACCCTTAATAAAGTATCAGAGCAGCAAAAAAGAGGAATGACCTTGGCAAGATGAAGTTACACAGTGACCGCCCTCATGGGCTCAAAAGTCAGAGCAATTGTGAGACTGACAGAGAACCAAGCAGTACATCATTCTGTTTCACATAGATGTGTGATAGGGAGCAACCAACTCAACAATGCCTATTGACAACTACATGCATACGTATGCACACTCACAATACTGGTATCATTATATATATATTCTAATAAACATGTCTAAATTTATATATATACACAGAAAATGTGCATATCTACATATTTAGAAATGTAAGTATATATATATATATATGCAGGAAGTTTAGAGATTTATATACACAGTTGTTATATACATAAAACAGCATATGAGAAATTAGATTCATATATAATTATACATATAACAACTAGAAAACTATAGATAATTACATATTGCAATAATATGTGTAAAGTAACACTATATATAAAACAATAGTATATATAGTTAAAATATCTCACTATTATGCATTCTATGCATTATATATAATTATAAATGTTTATTCATCACTTTCAAAATTTTCAGGTAAAATGTTTATCTTGAATGAATTCATTCTTATTAAATGACCCTAATTAAATGTTAGTGTCCCGAAGTGAAGAAAGTACTTTCCTTGTCAGAGTAGTGGTTATGCAGTAGGTTGCATATCTAAATGGTCAGCAGTTCAAATCTGCCAGCTCCTCTGTGGGAGAAAGACAGGGCAACTGCTTCCTACTCTCTTAAAGAGTTGCAATCTCAGGGCTGAGCCCCAGGGCCATAGTGGTTGAGTGCGGGACTGTGGCCCACTGGCTTGGTGGTTCAAGTCCAGCAGCAGCTCTCCTGGAGCAAGGCTCGACCTCCCACTCCCACCTAAGGGCAGTGATGCCCCCCCCCAAAAGAAAAGAATAAAAAAAGTTACAATCTCAGAAATTCATAGAGTTTTTTCCTGTCCTACAGGGCCACTATGAGGTGGTATTGACTCATTGGCAGCGAGTTTGTTGATTTGTTTGTTTAGAAAAAACAAAAACAAATGTATTGCATATTATCCAGCGAATGAGAGAGGCGATATAATAGAAAACATGTCAAGCTAGATTTGGGCCAAGGAGCACACAATTAGGAGACTGGTGATGCGGTTGTTAGTCAACAGACTGGCACTTCCTCTCCATCAGCTCCTTTGCAGGAGGCTGGTGACGTCGTCCACTTCTCTAATGGCTTACAGACTAGGATGCACTATGGATCTTTATGAGCCAGAACCGATGCAAAGGCACTGGGCTTATGCTTTTGTTTTCAATGATGATTAAATACTGCTCTAAAGACTTAAACTGAAAAGTGTAGGCTCTAAGAATTTAGGGCAGCTATTTTGACTTGGGAAGTTGAACATTAACAAATGTTCATATTAGATATGTGAATGAAGAGAACATTTGCATAAAATTACAGTAGAGTTTAAAAACATGGAAGAAAATTCCAATAAAAAGATACTTCAAAATATCAGACTTTAAAATTGAAGGATTCAAAGTTCCTGCTTTTTTAATAGTTCAACTACTGCTGTGTGCTGTGTCAGAGTTTACCATTGAGTGAAAGCACAATTAAAACCTTAACATCATTTTTTGTTTACCTACATGACATGCATAGCAAATTAATATACAAATAATAGCAAAGTATTCCAGTGATCACATTTAAAAAGTAATATATATTCGAGAATGTGTAATGCTCAATATTTTAGGTCTACTGTTTCATTTGATTTTCAGACATGTAAAATCCCATAAAGATAGTTATGATTATTGCTTAGATATTTTAAAAGTTGCAGATCATAGAGATCAAGTACCCTAATAAAGATATTCTTGAATATGAGGAACCACATTCATTTCCATCTTTAATTGATTCAAAATCAGTGTTATCCTGCATGTTAAACTGTTTTCTTGAGTTCCCCCAAACCTTAAAAGGTTAGATGATAGAAAAAGCATGCATTTGGAATGCACCATTCCAAATCTAAGTCCTTAAAAGAACAAGGATAATTATAAATGATTTATTAATTCATCAGCCCCCTGTGCTTCCTTCATACTTAATATATTTTCCAAACCATCTTCATGCTTATAATGCCATTTACACAAAATCTATAATACTATCTAGAGATAGTAATGATTGCAATTTCCTGCAAACCCTTAAAACAGGATGATTCTAATAACACATTTTAGTCTCAAAATAAAACATAAAGCAAGATGTAATTATTATAGTGAATCAAATTATTGTTCTATATGAAAACCTCACACAAGAAAGAGAACTAGAAAGTATCATGCAGAGTTAAATATGCCAGTTCATTAAAGTCACTTCTGATTCACAGTACACCCCCCCCCCCACTTTATGTTAGAGCAGAACTGCCTCCAGAGGGTTGTCAGAGTCTGAAGCAGATCATACCAGAACTTTCTTTGGTGGTGCCTATGTGGAGACTCCAAATTCAACCTGTCAGTAAATGGTCAAGCATGTTACCTATCCATATCACCAAGGGAAGTTCGAAAGACATGCAGTTTGAAATAGTATATCCCTCAGTTTTTTTTTTTAATAAACAACAGAAAATAAAGCTACAAAATACCCTTGGTAGTTGGAGTATATAGAAAAATCAAGATAAAAACGGGAACTATTCATGCAATAAAGATTAGAGAGTGATTTAAAATATTTTTTCTTTCACTTCATAATCTACAATAATTTTATATTATTGAAAATCACCAAATATTCCAAATGCCACTATAACTCGGTATTTGTTTCTTACATATATAAAGTTGCTTCCTTTCTCAGCAGTTTCAAAGATTGTCAATGATCCATAAATATTTTGCATTCTGAGAGTGCAGTGAGGTACAGAGGTGCTCTTCAGAATTGATTCCTGTCTTCAGTGTTGCTCAGAGAGAGGCATATGGGATTCTTACATAGATGTTCCTGACACTTTTAAGATACTGGAAGTACCCTGTATTTACTGTACTATTCACATTTTTTGACCTTACTATTGATTTTCCTGTGAAGAGGTGCATTTTACAATGAGGTATATGGCTTAAACGTGGGTTTTCTGAGGCACACGCTTGTACTAGCTTCAGGGTATGTGCCTGTGGAAGGAATACTTTTCTTTTTCTCCTCTCTGGCACCCAGTAGCTCATTTTCCTTGTATTCAGTGTAATACCACTTATTCTTTGCCCATCTAAGTCTATTCATTACTATTAGACATGGTTAGGGCCAATGCCCACACATTTTCATACAAGCAGCAATATATAAAGGGTTCTATTTCTTACTCTTTTTAAACAATCCAATTGTGTACCCATTTTTATATTTATCCCAGATCATTTTATTTGTACCTCATAAATATCATATCCTTTTATAGTTCAATCACATCAAACCGTGCTATAGAACGCTACTATTATAATGTCAAAATATTTTCTTCTTTCTCAAACTCCTTGATATCAGCTTCCTTTTACCTCCCCTCTCTCACCAAGCTCCCCAGGGATACTTATCCTCCTTGTTGTCTTTATAGGCTTATCAATCCTTGTTTTCTTTTTCTGTTTTTTTTTTTTTTTTGGCATCACTGCCCTCAGGTGGTGGGAGTAGGAGGCCCGGCCTTTGCTCCATGGAGCTGGAATCGAACCTCCATCCGCAGTCCCGCACACAACCACTATGCCACCGGGGCTCAGCCCAATCCTTGTTTTCATATACAAAAAATAAAAATATATAAAATATGTCAAGGTTCAAGAGGACTGCCCATAACACACACATATATGTCAGAGATAAACCCCAATATAAAAAAACACACAAAATATTTAGAACCAGATCAAGGACAAAGTGTATCATGGTGCGGGGAGGGAGGGGGGAGCGGCTGATCAAATGACACTGTTTTAACCATTCAGGTTAGGTTTAGTATTCTGACCTCCTATAGTCATCTGTCCCAAACTCTCTACCAGTTTATTTCCTTCCCTCAATTATGGATAGAACGAAATCACTAGAGGTTTATTTCTTGTATAGATCTCATAAATGTTTCTTGCCCTCCCATTAGTCATAGGATTCTGAAAATTATGATCTCACAATTTAAACTCGGATTCCATTCCCTCCTTTGGCTTTGAATTACATATTTTTAATATCCTTGGGTTTGGGTTACAGATGTGTGTTTCTTCCTTATGGACTTAGTTGATTCTCACTTTGATAGATTCTTGTATGGAAACAAGTTTTTAAGACCCTAGACACAATTATGATAGCCAGGCACCATCTAACTTTATCACCAAACTTTGCTATAGAACCCAGATTTTCTGTGTTTCCTTCATGGGGGCACATATTGAGCAGGGTCATGTTGTAAGGACCATGTTTTTTTAATTGGAGCTAGATTTTAATGTGAGCCACACAATCATCCCTGGATGTGTGTGTGTGTGTGTGTGTGTGTGTGTGTTTGTCATTGGCTCCTTTGGAGACCTCCTTGTTTATTTACAGCAGAACATCTTATCAATCATCTCCCTGCAACCTAAAGATCTTCTATTAAGAGTTCCATTAACTAGCCCCTAGAACTAATTTTCCTGCCTGAAACTAATTTTTAAAACACTGTTGAGATAGGGATATTGGGCCCATGTAGGCAAACTACTTGAATTGTTTACCTGTACAAAATAAAGCCTTACTTTTCTGGCTGCCATTTACACAAAAATGAGGTTGGTTGTCAAGAAATTTTGCCTATCAATGGTCATCTGGAATAATATATGTATATATTAATATAGTATATAAGGCATCAATATACTAGACTACCCACAATTTAATACTCTAGAAATAGCAATCCTTGGCTTCTTGACATACCGTTGATTTTCAATCATAAGTCCTCATATTACAAGTGTGTTTTAGGTAGAGTCCACTTCATCTAGTGTCTTTTCCAAATCTACCTCTCTAATATAGTTTTGGAGCTTGGTGAGCACCATAAGTAACCAAGATTCATGGCCTAAGTCTACAGCACTTGGCCTGGGTACTCAGGGTGTGTACAGGAACTCAGACCAATATAATTTATTAGGTACATACTACCAGGCATATACCTTCTTAGGATCCTTAAAACTATTTTTAGTCATTTTTCCCCACAGAAATGTGAAAATTTTCCTACCAGTTCTCATGCACTTATCTTCTCCCAGATGTCTGCTTTGCTGTCTCTCTCTTGAATCAACTTTCTCATCAGTATCCCTCACTCCTTTGATAGAGGTATCTGTCTGTCTGCGATGGTTGGGAGACTCCTTAATTTTGGATGGCAGTCACTAAGTGGAAAACATCCTCTACCCCTCCATAGACAATTTGCTCACAGCTAACGTGAGGAGTCCTCTGACAAAATGGCTCTTATTATGCACACTTAGATGGGATTGTGCATGATTCATTTTCAGCAGTCAGACTTTCTACCATGATTTCTGGTTATCTTGGACAAGAGAACAGATGCTGTGCAAACATCAGCATATGCTTTCCATTTGCTTGTCAACGCAGTTGTTGACAACTTCATTATTTGTCTTTTGTGCTTGACTAATTTCACACAGTTTATTTTCCATATTCCTTCATGTCATGAGGTGTTTCTTAGAAATGTTGTTTTTAGGGATGCATAGTATCCCATTGTGTGTACATATACCAAAGGATTTTCATCCAATCTTCTAATGATGGGGATATAGTATGTTCCCAACTTCTTGCTATTATTAAGTGTGCTCCTGTGAACATGGAAAGACATATATATCTGTTCTTCATCTATCTCTTAATTCTTTGGGATATGTGTCTTATAAAACTATTAATGAACTATATGTTATTTCTATTGCCATCTGTTCTAGGAATTAGTCCATTACTTTTCTCAGTGGTTGTACATAATTACTTTTCTCAGTGGTTGTACATAATTACAAGCCCCTCAGTAGTGGATAAGAATTCCAATCTCTCCACACCCTCCCCAGCATTTATTGTTCTTTGATTTTAAAAAAATGAGCTAAGATGATGAGCTTTAGATGGTATCTCATGATTGTTTTTCATCTCATTACTAGTGTATGAGTGCATTCTAGTGAATACACTAGTAAATAACTAGTGAATAAGTGCATTTCCTTGTGTGCTTGTTAACCACTGCAATGCCATTCTTTGCAAATTGTCTTTTGAGGTATTTTGCTCACTTCTTAAATGGGCTATTTGTTCTGTCTTGTAGTCTTATAGTAGTCAGTAGATTTTGTTACAGTCTTTTGTCTTATATGTAATAGTTAAATATCTTTTTCAATCTATGGGCTCTTCTTTTTCACATCTTATGAAAGCTTTTGATCTACACAAGTGTTTTTATTAACTAGGTCTCATTCACCTATTTTGTCTTCCATGGTATGTGCTCCCATTATTATATCTTGTAGCCCATGTATGTTCTGCCCCAGACCCTTTAGATTTGTCCCAGTTTTCTTGTTGGTGAATCTGATAGCTTTGGATTTTACATTTAGATCTTTGATACACCTTGCGTTCACTTTGTACATGGGGTGAGGTATGGGCTTTGCTTCATTCTCATGCAGATGAATATCCAGTTTTTCTAGCACCATTTATTGAAGAAAGCATCACCTTTCCAGTTGAAGTGTTTTGGGCCATTTTTCAAAAATCAGTTGTTGTTAGTTAGATGTTTTACGTCTGAATTTTCTGTTAGACTCCATTGGTCTGTGCATCTATTATTATACCAGCACTAGGCTGCTTTGACAACTCTGGCTATGTAGTAGGGGTGAGGTTAGATAGTGCAAGATCACCTTCTTTGTTCTTTTTGAAAAGATTTCTACTTGCCCTGGGAATCTTCCCCCACGATACAAAGTTGGTAATTCATTTTACAATTTTTTTTTAAAGAATAATGTTGGGTTTTGTATTGGGATTTCATTGCATTTGTAGACATCTTTAGCTAATACTGACAATTTCACAATATTGAAATTCTTATCCACGAATATGAGATATTCTTCCATTTATGTAAGTCTCTTTTGGATTATTGCAATAATGATCTATAATTCACTCTTTGCAGACCTTTTTTATTTAGTTAAATTTATTCCTAGGTATTTCAACTATTATTTAACTATTGTAATTAATGTTATTTTCTTGATGTCTTTTTAAATTTTCATCACTAAAATATAGGAATCCTGTTGATTTCTGCATGGATATCTTGTATCCTGATATTTTCTAATCTCCTCAATTGTTTCCAACAATCCTATTTTGTAGACCTTGTATTCTCTCTATAAAATCACATCATCTGCAAGCAGAGAAGTTTTCAATTCTTTACCCAGTTGTAATCTCGTAATTTCTTGCTGCAAGTGCACTACTGAATATGAGTAGGGATATGAGACATTGTTGTTGGGTTTCCTTATTTAGTGGAAATAGTCTTAGCTTTTCCTCATTGAATATGATGTTGGCTATTGATTTTTCACAAATAAGCCTATATTGAGTGGAGGAAATTCCCTTTTATTCTTATTTTGTACTTTTATTAGGAATGGGTTATTATGAAATAACTTTTCTAAATCAATTGATATGATCATTTAATTCTTATCCTTTATCCTGTTATGTGGTAGAATGTATTAATTTGTTTATAAATATTGAAGTATCCTTGCATCCCTACTATGAATTCCATTTTGCCATGATGAATTTATATACTTTTATGTGTTATTGGATTCTATTTGCCAGGATTTTCTTGATAATTTTTTTGAGCCTATGTTCATGAGGAATATTGGTCTGTAGTTTTCTATATTTGTGTGGTCTTTGCTGGTCTAAGTAATAGGGTTATGCCAGTTTCCTAGGATGAGTTTGGGATTTGGAGTCCTTTTCTGTATTCTGGAATAATTTAAATAGAATTGATGACAGTTTTTCTTTGGGCACTTGGTAGAATTATCCTGTGAAACTGTCTGGTTCTGGAATCACTCCTGTGAAGAGAGTTTCTTGATGACCCTGTTTATTTCTTCTCTTTTAATGAGTCTGTACAACTTTCTAATGTTCGTTTGTGTTAATTTGGGAAGAAGTTGTGTTTCTGGATTTTTGTCCGTATCATCTAGATTGCTGAATTTGTTTCAATATAGTATTTCTTGATAGTGTTATAGTTCTTTTTATATTATTAAGATATATTTTGACATCTTTTTCATGTCTATCTCTAGGCATTGGCATCTATGCTTTCTTTTACAGCAGCCTTTTCTAATTTTCTTCATCCTTTCAAGCAACAAACTTCTTTGTTGATGTTTTCCCTTCTTTCTCAGTTTCCCAGCTCATTATTTCTACTTTAAGATTTATGATTTGTTTTCCTCTGTTGTTGGAGTGTTTGTGCTATTGACTTTGCTGTAATTGTTGTAAGGTTTGTGTCAAAATATTGATCATGATCTCCCCCACTTTCCATGTGTGCACTATTTGTATACACACTGAGCTATTACTGTATTCTGGCTTTTACTGTATTCTGCAGGTATTTATATGTTGTATTATCATTCTCAGTTGCTTCTAGGAACTTCTTAATTTCATCTCTTATCTGGGTTAATAGTCTGTTTGAGCAGTGTGTTGTGGGGTCTCCATGTGTTTTCTTTATGTTTTTATTCTCTCCATTATTGATTTCCAATTTTATGGCACCATAGTCAGAGAAGATGGTTGGAGTCATTCCTATGTGTTTTAATCTATTAAGACTATGACTGAGCATATGGTATCTTTTAGAATATGCCATGTGAGCTGAGAGCAGTGTGCTTTTTTGCAGTTGTTTGAAGAACAATACATTTCTAGAAGGTGGTGTTTAATTGTGTTTTGACTAACAAATTCTAACACTGACCTTTATTTATGAAATTATTTAAATAATCACTATTATAAGGGTGAAATAAAGGGTATGTGGTAAATTCCACTTTTCCTTTTTCTTCTGTTTCATTTCATTTTTATTCAGATATTAATGATACTCCTGTTGCTTTTAGGAATATGGTTCTTTATTCAGCAGAAGGAAGTGTTTTGAGATTGATTGTGGTCATGATTTCACAACTCTTATTATGATTTAACTATTGATTTTATTATTTATAAACTACATGACTAACTATTAGTATTTTTAATATTGAGAGAAATATGTCTCAAAATATTACTTCAAAAACTAAGGTTTATCAGATAAAATCCATAATATTTTCAATCATCTCCTACGCATGTGAAATCTTTACATTAAATAAAATGATCAAATAATGATTTGTACATCTGAACTACAGACTTATTAAGAATATGAAGAAACAATGGGTAAAATAAAACACAGAAAAATTAAAAATTCTGCCACACATGGACTACAGAGAGAATACTTCTTAGAAGATAGCATGAAAAGACTTGTCTTGGGTACATTGGACATTTTATCTTGTGAAGAGGTCAGGAAAAAAAAGACAACCTTCATTGGACTCACAAAATAACTGCAACCAGGCCTTCAAAACTCAGTCAGGCTTGTGAAGATAGTGCAGGCATCGTATTGATGGAAATAGGGTTCCTGAGAGTCAGAATCTTCTCAAAGCACCAAATAATAATAACAATATGATTCTCATTTAAAGAAACAGGCTTAGAAAATAGCTTTGCTTTTTGTTTTATTATGTCACGTTGCTGTTGGCTATATCAATCGTCATCAAGCTTACTCTTGCTCACAGTGACAGATTACATGTGTCCAATTTAACACTTCCACCTGTGGTTTCCTGGATGCAATTTTATTGAGGCAAATTGTCAGTCCTTTCTCTTTTCTGTCAAGTTAAGGATACTTAACACAGAGAAAAGAGGAATTGAAGTGGGTAATTGAATATGTAAGTATAAATATAATAAAACCATAGAAACTTTTGTTAATCTGCTATTATTATCTAAACTGATATTTTTTTCAGTATGCTATACTTCAATATAAATTTTCAATTATCTTATGATAATTTTATTTCATCTGAACAAGATTGAGAATTTTTCTTTTTTTTTTTTTTTGACATCACCGCTCTCCGGTGGTGGGAGTAGGAGGCCCAGCCCCACTGCTGGAATTGAACCTCCGTCCCAGTGGGCCGCAGTCCCGCGCACAACCACTACGCCACCGGGGCTCAGCCGAGAATTTTTCTTGATTAGACAAAATTACAATTGCTTATGAAATTATAATTTGATTTGCCATATTTGATGATTAAATTGGTAAATACTACTCATTTTATCTTCTCAATTTAGAAAACACACTTTAACACTGATTCCAAACTTATAAAATCAAGAAAACCAGAAAATATGTAACTAAATAATTATTTCATAGATTTCTTTTTGTAGTCACCATGGATGACCCTCTGTTGGCATAGCTTCCAGCAACACAATAACACCTGTGTTCCCACAAGTCTGAAAAACGGTGAGGGAAGCATTGCACTGAACATTGCAGTCACAGATATAGTAAGGGCTTAATGATCCCTTCTTTTCCAGTAACAGGGTTATATAATTTACATACTACAGTGTGCTAATGTTCCTTTAGTTAATACTGATGTTCTGTACTTATTTTCATAGACTAGCTTCTTGAATTATTGATTTAGCATACAAATTCAAATCCTGATTCTTATATTGCCTGACTTCAAATCGTGCAGTATTCATTTTGTCGTCTTTGAAGGACTGCCTCTTTATCTGTCTACAGTTTTCACATAAGTATAAAGAAGTTCTATGCTTTTCCCAATCTTCCAACTGTTACTGAATAGTTTTATTTAATCCACACAGTGCAATGCGTTTCCATGGTCAATGGAATACAAATAAACATCTTTCTGCTACTTTCTGCTTTCAACGATGATTCGTTTGACAGCAGGAATGACACCTCTCCTGAATCTGGCTTGGGTTTCAGTAGTTCCCCACTGATTCACCACTGGATTATAATCAGCCAAATTTTGTGTCTGTTATTAGTGTTATCATTCATTCAACATATTTCGGTTCTTTGAAACATTTATAATGACATGAAGTACTGCACAGAACAGTATGCTTTGTGAACACATTGGGTCCTACTATCATAACATCCTTTCTGTCAGGAACATCCTTTGATTGAACCCAATTAATTTGGATAAACTCCAAAATGCAAACATAGTAAAAATGTCAATCTTTTGCTCATTTAACCTCAGGTCATGAGCATTTTCAAAATAAAGGCTAACATTCTCTGGAAATCACTTCAGTAGTAGCAGATAATTAGCTTAATGGTACAGGTTCAAATGGATAGCTGATAGAATGGCAGGAAATAATGAATAATGTGTATATGCACTTTCAAAAGGCATGCCCCAAAATTAAGAATCCACTTCTAAAAAAATAAGAAACCACTTCTCTTATAATGAGAAATTTCCATTTTGGATTATAGTTTGCATTTAACTTAGTTCTTAGGGATTTTTTTGGGGAGGTCTATAGTCCTGTTTTCTACTGTAAATAAGTGGTGAACAACATAATTAGACCATATTTGGTATTCAATTGCCAAGTGTAACAATAATACCATGTAATGAAGACACATAATTAAAATTAAAATAGCAAAATTTATAACTAAAAATGTGTTGCTTCCTTACATTTCAGATGTTTGTACAGCTTAAAATGACATTTAGTTAATGATCATAGTTATGCAGTGTTTGAATCTTTCGTTAATCCTATGAATGCTATTAGAGTAAATAGATACTGCCATGCCCTATTTGTTGAAAAAAGAAAAATATGTACAGCTTCAAATATCAGTCCAAAATAAAAATCATGATTTTTTCTGTTATATATTGTGAAAACTATCATTTGTTAACATTAATTATTTTCAGACAAAGTAGAATTTTTGATAATAAAATGATGATCATTCATTATGCTCATCGTAATGAGCTACATAACCCTAACTCTACTACCTACAAATGTTCACTCGAGTTTATGGGAGCCAATTCACAAATTAAATAGCCACCAAATAAAGATATACCGATCTCTCAATGTAATTCATTTTCTTCCACTTATTAAGACAAGATATATTTAAAGTTTGACTCAGCAAGTCAACACTGGCCAAATCTGCACAGCATATTTCATACTAATTGGTTTATTTTACAGTGGATGTATTTTTTTTCCTTCCATTGCCACTTTGGCAGGTCACTTGTCTCATCATTCACTTAGACATAACTGTGCTTGTTAAGCAATCATCAGAGTGAAATCAATACAAAGCATTATGCTCCCTGCACTATTCAAACGAAAATGCCTTAGAGCTAATCAACACAAAACTTAGTGATTTCTTGGTCTTACCTCTAAAGTTTTTTCCAGGGCAAAACAAGTTGCTTAAGAGTCATGCTGACTTGGTTTTTGCACTCCTTGTTTTATTTATGCCTCCTGACTTTTCCCTATTTGTCATTCACTCAGATTTCTTCTTGAGCCCCAAGTGTCTGACATTACAATAAGTGGTTTGAGATTTATAGTTTCTGTTTGCCTTTTACACTTAAAGGGCAGTTTCATGGAGCAAGAACACTTAGAAAAATAGATTATATTACCATTTTCATATATGGAGAATAGGAAGTCAATAAACAGGAAGAAAACCCAAATATTTCCAAAGGTGAGTGAAAATGAACTAGGGTTTTCAGGTTGTCTGAAGTACCTGGGCTCAGAGTGACCCTACAGAACAGAGCAGAACCTTCGGTGTGGCTTTATGAGATTGGACATGTTTCTTGAAGTACAAGCCTTAACTCTCTCTGGTGGAGCAGCTGGGCGGGGGGTGGTGGTGGTACTGCTGACTGAGCAATTAGCAGCACAACATATAGCCATTAGGCTCCAGGTCTCTTTATGAGTTTGAATTTACAAGATGGCTTTGAGTTTCACTTGAAACTTACTGGGAGCATTGTGTGGGAAAGACTTTGCCACAAGGGAAAAAACATTTCCACAACTTCAAATGTGAGGTGATAGCGCTCTCTGGAATGTATTCATTGATATACTGGATTCTTGTGATATCAGTTATACCTAGTCTTTGGTGACCAGGCCTCAGGCTGCAGGGCAATTGCAATTTTAGACTCTGTCCTTTTGAAGCACACAACAACCTACATAGGTCACACCCAAATCACTCAACATGAAAATCCCACCAGGTGAACTTGATTCTACCTTAAATACACCTGTAGCAGATTTAAGGAACAGATTAGGAGGACCTTTAAACTTCAGGTTGAAATGCCCTAGTGTGAAGAGAAACAGACAACTTCTAGCCCCAGGTTACGGAATTGGTGGTCAATAGAGTTTGCTTGGAGGGTGGCAACATATTGTGGCCCACAGCTAAAGTATTTCCCTTGTTTCATGTTTCCTTTCCTTTTCATGATATCTATTAATCTGCCTTTGTGAATGAGTATTATTAAATATTTGTCTGTCTACAACCTTCATCATTCTTGTAAATAGAGTTCTGTCACTTATGATTTAAATTTATACAAGTCAACAATTTATGTATTTCAGTCTGAAAATTCAGAATTTGCATGGGTAATCTCTTTCTCTCGACAGTGTTTTAAATTGTGTATCAGTGGCTAATTAATTACACTATCCCTATGGTATACTTTACCATGTTCTCCATAATAAAATGAGAGCAATACGTCTAAAATAAACCATGGGTATATGAATGGATTTGAAGCTTGATCTTGGACATAGCCCTAATCTGAGTACAATTAAGTTTTAGCACATAACTCTACTTGAGGCTTACTCTCATAAAGAGATGATGAAAAATACGGGTGCTTTTGAAGGTTGTAGTGAGGAAATCAGATTGTGCTCAACTATTAGAAAGATAACATCTGGGGTCTTAAAGGGTTGTCTTAAAACTAGCAGTCACTAAGTGCGTTCAAAAGGGTGAAGCACCCAATCTTTGTGATCCAAAGATGATAAACAATGAAATGCAAATACAAAGGATGTATGGGGTCAGTGCTTAAATTCGGAATGCTCTTGGTGAAATGGTAAGCCTAAAATCGCTAGCAGAGAACAAACATGGATTAGGCCTCTGGCAAATCCCTTCAGAACATAATCCAGACATAAGAATAGCTTTGCTTTCAGAAAGAGATGATTGTAAATTGGATTGTGGATGCTAGATACCATTGAGTCAGGTTTGACCCTTAGCTATCTTAAGCCCAAGGAGCAATACTGGCCAGACCTGTACAGCATCGCAATTGTTCCTAAGCTTGAGCCCATTGACATAACCATTGTGCCAATCCATTTTGTTGGGGGTTTTCCTCTCTTTTTTGCTACCCTTATCAAGAGTGATGTCCTTCTCCGGGGATCTAGCTATTCTTTCAGCATGTCCAATGTTAGTAAGATGAAGCCTCACCATTATTGCCTACAAGGACCATTCTACCTGTACTTCTTCCAAGATAAAGGTGCTTGTCCTTTTGACTATATATGATGTTTTCACCATTTTTCACCAGCATCACAATTCAAATGCATAGATTCTTCTTTGGTCTTCTTCATCTAATGTCCCACTTTCACGTGCATATGAGACAATTGCAAATCAAATGGACTGGGGAAGGCATCTGAGTCCTCAAAGTAACCTCCCTGCTTTTCAACATTCTAAAGGGATCTTGGGCAGCAAATCTGCTCAGTGCAGTGGATCCTTTGATCATGTCACCAGTGCTTCCATGAACATTGATTGTGGATAAAAACAAGGTTGAAGTCTTTATGAATGAAATATTTTCTACATTTTTAATGATGTTGCCACTTGATTTAGTTTTGAGGATTTTGGTCTTCTTTATATTGAATTATAATCCATACTGAAGGCTGAGATTCTTGATCTTCATTAGTAAGTATTTTAAATTCTCCTTTCTTTCAACAAACAAGGTTATGCCATCTGCATTTTGCATGTTTTAATAAGCCTTCCTTCAATCTCAGTGTCTTACTCTTCATCATGTAATACAGATCCTCAGATTATTTTTTCAGCACAAAAATTTAATAAATATAGATACCTCTTTTTGAAAGCGAAACTTTGCAGTACTTTCTCTTTACACAACTGCATCTTGTTCCATGTACAAGTTCCATATTATGGAACTGAAGAGCTTGGAAATTTTCATTCTTCTCAAGGCAATCCATAGCTTGCTATAACCCACACAGTTAAATGCCTTTGAATAGTTGATTAAAAATTAGTGGACATTGTTATGGTATTTTGTGTTTTCAGCTAAGATTCATCTGAAATTAAAAAAAAAAAAGATTTAACTTGTTCCACATTCTCTTCTGAATCCAGCCTGAATCTTTGGCTTCTCCCTTTCAATGTATTGCTGAAATTGTTGGATGGCCATCAGCAATACTTTATTAGCATTTGACATCAATGATATTGTTCTTCAATTCTAAAGGAATTTTTGTTCACTTTGCTATGGATACATATATTGACCACTTCTAGTCGTTTGGCCAAGTGGCTGGCTTCCAAATCTCCTGGGGTAGCTAAGTAGGTTCATTCCAGTGCTTCCTCAGTTTGTTGGAACATTTCAAGTGGTATCCCATATATTTTAGGCCCCTTGACTGTGCCAATGCTTTTAGTGCAGCTTGATCTTCTTCCTTCAGTACAATTGATTCTTGCTCATATGCAACCTCCTGAAATGGTTGAAGATGCGCTTGTTTCTTTTTGGCTCAGTGACTCTATATATATTTTTTTAACTTTCTTTTGATGCTTCTTGTATTATTCATTATTTTGATGATAGAATTTGTCAGTATTGTAACAAGAGACTTGACTTTCCCCCTGATTTTTTTTTTCATTTTGGTTATGCTAAATGTGTTCCTCCTTTATGGTTTCAAAACTCAAGGGCTAGTCACAATTCAATATAATATTTTATTTTTTCTTTCAAATTGCCCTTTGAGACTTTCTTCTCAGTTCTTTGACTCTTCCTTTAGTCCATTTGCTTTAACTATTCTATGAATAAGAGAAAATTTCAGAATCTCTTTTAATATTCACTTTGATCTTTTCTTTCTTATATTTTCATGCCCTTTTACTTTCTTTATTGATGATGTGCAGTAGGACAATAGGGAGAGCATTTCCAGTATGAAAATCTTAAGAAATCAGTCTTTTTGCTGTTATTTTTACCGACCAAGTAGTTAGACTCACTTCCACTGAAATCATCTCTTTGAAGTCTGGATTGGAGAATGGCATTGTGCCTTGAGCAAGGGGCTGAGGCAGTGACGACTATGAGTGTCATACAGAACCGAGCAGCAAGTGAGTCTGCTGTACTGAAGGCTTCTGAGTCAGAACCAATGCTATGACACCTACCAGTGGCAAGAGTAATTCAGGTGGAGAGGCGGTTTGAAAAGTTGGAGAAGAAAGCCTTTGCATATCAAATATTGACAAGTTCTCTTCCTTTTTTTCGCTTGCTGCACTGTGCTCTGAATCTGATTCTCCTTGATATTGCTGCGTGTCTACAGAATTCATGACTTTTTGTCCTAAACTCAGTTTTGACTCATGTTGACCTACTGTGTTACAGAGGAGAACTGCTCAAGTAAATGATCTCAGCTATAGTCTTTTTTGAAACTGATTGCCAACCCTTTACTCCATGATACTACTATATGGATTTGGACCTCCTATACCTATGCTAGTAGCAGAGCACAAACCATTTGTGCCACCGGAGACGCATGCACTAAAGCATCCTCAGAAGACAGAATCATGACCCCCCAGCTTCCATCCTGACACCAAAAGTATTTTCTTTCTGCATCTATGCTTTCTCCATTCCCACAACTGTAATGCTAAATTAGCACGGGAGTGCCAATTTTGCTTATACTTCCACTTATAGGTCTCAACTAAACCTACTATTTTATTAACTGATTTTTGCAAATACATTTTAGTGAACTCTCTTCCTAATTAAAATAGCTATAATTGTAATTATATTTTCATACATACAGCATGTCCAGTTGAATTGTGCAAGTAAGCACACAACCGTTTATCAAAGCCACCAATATTAAAATCCATAAATATATAACTCATTAAACAAATGAAATAAACACACAATTACACACTCTCAACCTCTTTTCAATATTACATTTCTAACCTCCTTTCTTTCACAGAGTGACACTCTCCCTGTGATTGCATGTATGCTTTCATTTTAGGTTTTGCACATTTTGCACCTATTATAAACTATACTCAAATGAATAATAAAGTACAATAATCACTGTGCACAGTAGCTAGCATTCCCATTATTCATATTTTTAGGAATGGTTATGGTGAAATATAAATACCATTTCAAAAGCACTAATATTGGTAAATTGTTTTCAGGTGCTGTAACATTTAGGTCATATAACTTTTACAACCCCCAACTTCAACATAGATTAGATTATGCACTGACAATCTCAGCACACTTTGTCAGTAAATTCAAGTTAAACTCAAGAAGAAAAGTTTTTGAATGAAGAAAGAACAGGCAGTACAATTTGATAAAGGACATTAATATAAAGTTTTTAATGTCAAGATTATAAATTTAGATTTTTCCTGCTAGGTTTCTGACATACAATATAAATTTCATGGGAGAGATATTATTTTATAAAGTAATCGCAGAAGAAAAATGAAAGATATGAATTTAAGGGCTCATTAACACATATATTGTTCCAAAAACCCAAAGAGGAAAATAAAGGAGCCTGGGCAAAAGAAATGCTCTGCTAATGGACAAGTTTTGCATATAGAGATTCATGCAGACTTGGAGCTGCTGCTGCTGATAAAGCCTTTCTTATCAGGAATGCCTACCATTTTAAAGTAGGTCCCATGTGTTTGATACAAACATATATTCACTGATTTTTGTTGATATATGTTGATAATTCATAATCTTTCAGTTCAAGAAACTGAGGCACAGAAATTAAAAAATACAATGGATAAAAAGGGGGAAATTGTTCTAAGGCAGTGTCTACCTGATATCAAATGAAAGCTGTTCCTATGACTGTGATGAAGATTTAGAGACAAGGTTCAAGTTGGAGACATTGAATTTAGTTTCTGAAAAGCTATGTTTTGGTGTTTATCAGAAGATCTATTCAATTTCACATTGAATGAATTCTCCTGAAGGATTTAGATATGCCTATTCAGTTTTGATCATTCTTATTGGAGCAGAAGTAGAATCATATTTACTCTAAGAAAGATTATCCTCAGTTCACTGTTTCTTATCAAAATATGAAGAACCATCTAACTAGAACACTGAGTGAGCCAAAAAAAAAACACACACACACACACCAAGCAATGGTAGGTGAATACAAATCAAATTTACATGGACAGAACTATTGCTTTTAAAAGAAATATTTATCATACTTCATATTCACTTACATGTTAGTTTTTTTGTTTGTTTTCTATTTCAGCACTAAAAATTGGTTTTAAGACGCAGATTCTTCCCATGAACTATATTACACATTTGCTACTTGTATCTACAGGCTGCTAAAATTTTAAGGTCAAAATGTTATAAGTAGTATAAAATAGGCAATTTTACTGTTACACTCACATAAAATAAAATCTCAGTTAAAAGAAAACCCTGAGAACTTTGTAAATATATCAAAGCTTGTTATACTGTCTACATGAGTAATATTAGAAAATTATATATTTTCTATGATCTCCTACCCCCAGAAAAACAAGGCTCTTCACTCTCGAGTAAATTCTAGCTCATGGTGAGCATATAGAAGAGGGGAGAACTGCCCTGTGGGTGTGTGAGGTGCAGTGCTTTATGGGAGTAGAAGACTCTTCCCCTGCAGAGCTCATGGGTGGTTCCAACCTCGGATGGCAGCCCAACACAAAAGCCCTGCGTCACGGCTCCTATAGACCTACCAGCAAACTTTAAATATTTACATAATATTCTGTTGATCTCGTTATTATTGATTATACAGGAATTGTCACATACATATTTCTATTTGAAGAAATAAGGTATATGTCTTTTTCATATTTAATATTATTAATGAATACAATGTCCACACTACTTGGTATGGTCAAGCTGTTATGAAATGTGACATAATAGTTACTGATATTTATATTTGACTTGAAGTTTACCATGATTATTCATGTTAATTGACATATCAATACCAATACCTGACTCAGGTCCATGGTTGGCTCACTGGCAATGCTTCCAAGTTTTGCATAAGAATTTCAGTATTTTCTTCCTCTTAAGTTTGTTGTCATGTCCACCTTGATTGACTCAGCTGGCATTTGAAATACCTACGATATAGCTTCGAGCATCACAGAAGCACACAACTTACCACAGTATAACAGACAGATAAGTAGTGTATACACACACAAATTTGACTTGAGAGAGAGAGAGAGAGAGAGAGAGAGAGAGAGAGAGAGAGATTTACCCAGCTGTAAAAGCAGACCACACCACCCCATGTGTCAGACTTCTATCGCTTCTATGACTGATAAAGTCAAGATCAGCAGGAAGACCCTGGTGACTGCAAAAGCAGATGGACATTTGATCAGTTCGTTTGACTTGTGAGTAGAGAGGCAAATCAATTTAGGGTAGGCAGATAGATGGCAGACAGCTGGTGACTCCAGTGATTGGCAGGCAGTAAGGCAAACTGTTGGCTCAAATCCAAAGAACTAGAGACCAGTGAGTAGATGTAAACTGAAACCTACCAGAAATCAAGGCAATCATTTCCATAGTTGTATAGAAAGGATGCCACACCCCTGACGACATATCCTTTCAATTGAATCTGGGAGGAGAGTGTGGAATTCCAGGCTGAGTGGCTGGTCAAGGCAGATAGTATGATGGAATCAGTTGCACATTATTAGGTCATGTTCTGGCTAATTACTAGGTCCAAAGTGCCAGACCACTGAGAATCCTCGACTTCAAGAAAGACAATAGAATTACTTTATAACACAAAGAAACAAAAAACAACCCCAAACTTACTGATAATGAAATGAATTTTGACTCATAGTTAACTTACACATTGTTTCTGAGTTTTTTATGAGGGCAGACAGTCTTATTCTTTTCGGGTTAAGCTGCTGACCAAATAGTTATCAATCCAGTGACACCTGAAGGCCGGTAGCAGGGAATGGGTCCTTAAAAACATTATAAGATTTAAGTGGCAGTTAAAAAAATGGGACATTTACCATCTGATTGCAATATACTTTCAAAGAAATCTTAAATTATGATTTCTATAAATAAGTGCACATTTTATATATTCTTTTTTGTTTGTTGGTTTGGGCATCACTGCCCTCTGGTGGTGGGAGTAGGAGGCCCAGTAGGAGCCCCGGTGGCGTAAGTGGTTGAGTGTGGGACTGTGGCCTGCGGGCTTGGAGGTCAAATCCAGTGGAGGCTCTCAGGAGTGGCACTGGGTGGCTCCCACGACCACCAGAGGGGAGTGAGGCCCACAAAAAAAAAAAAAAAGAAAGAAATGGTGCAGGAGAGTAGGAGATAACAATAAAAAAGTCAACTCTCCCCCTCCCCCTCACTTCCAAATCAGAAACAAACTCCATGCCATGAGTCTATGCATACTCATAGAGAGGCTACCAGAAGACATGGTAGAACTGCTTTGGTGAATTTCAGACACCACCACATTTTCCAGTAAGCATATATCAAGCCAGGTATTATCTTATGTGTTTAAACCAGGTATTAATCTTTAATCCTACCTCCCACCATCCCCCTTTGTTTTCAATGTCAGTGTTTCTTAAAATATCCTCTGGATCATTCTTTTGCTTGGACCTTATTGTTGATTGATTCCTGCTATAATAGAAATGCTATGCTTTCAGAGTTCACCATCCAAGGACTATTTGCATTCTAATAGTGTTTCAGAGGACTGAAATGAATATGAGCAAAGAAATAAATCTCAAATAACTGAGTTCAGAGAGCATAACAGATTCGATGTTATAAATTTTGGATTGTTGGCCTTCCTAGTATCCATAAAATAGCACCATATAGATGGTTCTTGGGTTCTGCTTACTCATTAAGGTCATTCCTAATAATAAAATGAAGTATGGGCCATAAGTTAACCAAAGCTGTTGCTGGCAGCTAAGAGGTATTTCCAGGGATATGCTGAAGACAAGTTACTCAATCTAGTATAGAAGTTATTATTTTCCAATTCTCCTTAGCAATAAATTGCAAAGTAATTTTTCCATTTTAACCTCACAATAAAAAATAGATACTAAACAATTATTAAAATATCATCTGTATTATAAATAATTGCATAAATATCCTAAAATAGTGTGTTAAAATAGAAACATTTTCATAATATTTGCATATTTGTCTTTATGTATTTTCAAAATACAGATTAAATTTACATTATTTTTTCTTGAAGCTCCCACGCTATTTGTTTTAACTTAGCAGAGACCATTTCCATTAACAATTTTGAATAAATGATTTCTGGATAGCAAAAATCATTGGTTTTCTCCAAATATCATAAAGCTGAAGGCTCAAACTCATACAGCAATATCTCAGAAGAAAAGTCTGGCATTACTTTTACATAAATGTCACAGCCAAAAAAACTCAGGAGCCTACTTTGTAATAGTTGACTTGATTCTAATAGGTCAATCTTGTTTTTTATAGACTAGAGAAACAAATTCATAACCATGCATATGTATATAAGGGACAGGTTTATATACAAGAGGAATGGAACATCGAAAAAGTATCCCAACCCACTCTAATCCAAGTCAATTAAGTCTGATGTTAGTCGATGTGTCCAATACCAGTCTACAAGTCCTCTTCAGACTCACGAACCACAGGAAATGACACCAGGCCAATCACAGGCCAGTGGGTGCTGAGTCTTTTGTATCCAGTGGTGGTAGGAGCATCTCAGCTCTGGCAGGGGTCGTCTTGTGACTCCCCCAGTTCCCAGTGTTCAGGATATATCAGCATGCTGCCATGTTGTTTTGTCAGCTGCAATATCTCCCAAAGACAGAGGTATCAGTCTCTCACATCCATGCGGGATATGTTGAGAGATTTCCCAGAATTCTCAGGAGAAAGCTATGCTCCCACAGAGGTCTCATTGGCTATCTCTAGATTGACAGGCTAGCCTGCACCTCTACACTCCCAATCCTGAAATTGACACAATAGTCCATGAATGACACATACATTAAATGCCTAGAAGTAGACCCAAGTGCAAACAAATTTACATTAAGTAATAGTAGGGGAATTATTCTATTCTTGGATTTGAAAGACACTAATTCAGTGCAAAGTCTACTATCTCTAGTGACCATAGGAAACAGAGAACTGTTCTTGATGCTTTCCCAGGCTGTAAATCCTTACAAGACCAGAGTTGAATTCTGTAGCCTGTGTACTGCCAGTGCTCCTCCACTACTTTAGACCATTCACTAATTTGTACCACATTATAAACATATGCTTGAAAAACAGAATTTTCACACTACACAAAATGCAAGAATAAAAATAAGTATGGACACTGTGTTTTAAAATCCATCTGTGCACAGATTTGTTCCAGACAATCTTCAAAAGGTCCCTATAATCAATGGATGGCTATAGACAAATTATCTCCACCATACACTTGCCTCAGTCTTATTAAAGTGTATTAAAATATAAGGATATATTTTGCAACCTACAGGAAAATGACTTTGAGGTCAGAGAGTGTGTTAGTCTGGGCTGACTAGAGAAACATACTTAAAGACACTCAAATGTGTATAAGAAAGAGCTTCACCTACAGAAGCAATTGTATATAAGAATAAATCCAGTCCAGTCCAGATCAAATCTTTAAGTACAAGAGTAGCCCACATGTCCAATACCAGTCTATATATTCCTCTTCAGACTTACGCATCACATGCAATGGAAGATCACAGGCCAGGGGTGGAAAATCTTGTCAAGCCAGTGGCAGTGGAAGCTTCTCAGTTCTGGTGTGAATCTCCACATGACTCCTCTTTCTTCAGGGTCTGGTTCTGTCAGCATAGCTCTATTTGTCTTGTCAACAGGAATATGAAGCAGAGAGCGAGATTATGGGCAGTCTCCAGGGAAGAAGACAGGAGTTCTTAGAATGCTCAAGTGAAGGCCATGCCCATACAAAGGGCTTATTGGCGGTGATCTGATTGAGAGGTTAGACTCCACCCCCTTACAAAATGACAGGGGAATATACAACTTCTACAGGGGTTACAGAAAGGCTGCCCCATATAAAACAATATTTTAGGTAGATGAAGTGTTTTAAGGAGAGTTGGGAAAATTTCCAAAGTAAATTCAGTGCACAGAAGTCAATTCAAAGTATAGATTTTTTTTAATTTCTAAGGAATAATCTTGATATTTCAGAAGAACGTAGGACAAACACAGGAGATTATTATAAAATTAAAAGCGAAAAAATGAAACAGATTATGAATTGCTGGGTAAATATAAGAAAAGTTGATCCAAGGGATTTTTCAATCAGAATCAGGGCTATTATTCACTGATTTTCAGTCAATTTTTTGTACTGAGGTGGCTTGTGTATTGCTGTAATGGAGAAAGCTATGTCACTGGTGAACAGGCTTCAGAAGGTGAACTGTTTCAGCAGAGTTTCCAGCCTAAGAATAGAATATCAAAAAGTAATAAGCTGTCCAGGGATTAGAAACCCCAAAACTTATTAATGGTATTGGAATGTTTTCAGATATGGTGCTAGAAAATGAGGTCCTTGAGTGTGAAAACACTAAAAATGTATCTGGAGCTGAGTTGCCAAAATGCTGTATATGGAGTACAGGGTTCAGGACTTCACTTACTGATGGGGAAAGGATCAAAATAAGCAAAAACAGCAGTAGATATATCCATTAATGATTAGGACATGCAGTGTATGAAGTATAAGTTTAAGAATATTGGACATCATTAAAATTGACATTGAATACATCAAGTTCAGGAAACATAGGCATTGATTTACATACTTATTCATTCCCTTTTAAATTTTTACTTTTTATTTATTCATTATTTATGCTGAATAAATAGCTCAAGAGAAGGACTATAAGTAGAAGGGTGTGGCATTAGGATTGGAGGGAGATGTATTAGCAGCCTGTACTATTCAGAGTAAAATGAAGCTGGCTTGCAGCCCTTGTTGAAGGAGATTAAGAACTGCAGCTTTCAGGATGATTGCAATTTAGTGTAAAGAAAACAAAAATACTCACAACCTAGCAAATAGTCAGCATTATGATAAATGTAGAAAAAATACACTTGATACAGGAAGAAACAATCAGGAAAGCAAACTCCATACTGCATTGGACAAATCTACTCTCTCAGGACTCCAGAATGTGCTGAAGAGCAGGGCTCTGACTGAGATCTAAGGTGGCAGTCAAAGTCTCGTGGCATTTTTCAATATCCTCATATGCATGTGAATGTTGGGCAAAAAATAAGGAAGATCAGAGAAGAAATGGTGTATTTGAATTATGGTGCTGACCAAGAATAACCAAAATATGGTGTACTGGAAGATAAAACAAAAACAAGAGCAACCCTGTATTCCAAGAAGTACAAATGTACTCTTCAGAACATGGGGTAGTGAAACCTTCCATTGTGCTCCTGTAAGAGCCCTCATTATTATACTGTTATAATGACACTTTGTATCACCCAGTTTTGTTTGCATGCATAAAGAGTAAATACTATGATTTTTGCTGCTGTCAGTGCTGCAAATAATTATTTAATTAATCCTTAGGATTTTTTAGCTACAATATTATAGCAATTAGTATTTGTGAACCTATATTAACAGCATTCTTGAAAATGAACTAATTATCAAATTGGGGGAAAAGCATTAAGTGGCTTCTACTCAGTCATTAATAATTTGTAATTAAATGTACAAAGATTTTCATAAATAATTATGTAAGTGCTTTTGTTGGATGTCATCTAGTTGATTCTGACTCGTAGCAGCCTTATGTACTACAGAGGGACACAAGGAAGAATTCTGGACCACCCTTACAGTTGTTCCTGTGTTGAGCGCATTATTAGCCGGGGTCATTCCTGCTCATGTAAGGTCTTCTTATTTGCTGGTCCTCTAGTTTCAGCAAGCATGATGTTGCCTCTTCAGGGACAAGAGAAACAACCAAGGCTTCCTACTTCAGTAAAGTGTTAAATCCTTAGAAACTTACAGAGGCACTTCTGTCCTGTCCTGTAGGGTAGCTAGGAACTGGAATCAAATCTATGAGAGTGAATTTGTTTTGATTTGGTCTCTCATGGGAGTCATTGTGAGGAGTATTTTTATACCCAGAAAACGATTTTGAGCGAGGTGGGCTACTGAAATCATTTATACTATAATATTAAGTACCTCAAACACCTTATTGTTACTGTGTGCATTGGGCTGCATATTTCTGATTAGAGAGCAGGGTAAAATGCCTGAAACTTTGCTCTACCAGGGTATTTATGGGGGGAAGGGTGTCTTCCAGATGAATTAACAGCCCATGGGAAGTGCTTACTTAGCTAAAGTGTGGTCATGTCAAAGCATTAATTAGTCTCTTTAAGAGACTAGTCCTTATAGATGTGTCCTGGAACACTCATTTTTCTCATTGTGATCCACAGTGTATTTTGATCTACATAGCCAATTTTCAAATGGTCAATGGTACTTCAGGAAACATCTTCCTGGTATTCTTTTGCTTTTAGCCAAGACCTATTTGACATCAGCCATGATATCCCTCATGCCTCATCTTCTTCTGGATATGGCTTGGATTTCTGTTAATGCACTGGTATAATAGTAAAAACTTTTATCCATCATAATTATACATTAGCATGCTATCAATGATATCCTTTGAATACGTGTGCATTTTACTGTGCATACTCACACAACGGAGGAGCTCTGCAGATAGAGTGGGTCACATAAGGAATTACTGACTGCAAAATTGTCCGCTCATATTTGGTGGCTTATCTGTGGGAGAAAAAACATGTTTCTGTTTCCGTTAAGAAATATAAAAGTTTGGAAATGCAAAGGGGAAGCTTGACTATAGACTACCAATGCCAATGATTGAGTTTTCCATCCTTTAAATGAGTTATTTTGGTGATTTAGATTCATAGAAGCTAGAGGAGTCCTGGTGATGCAGTGATTAAATGCCTAGCCCCGTCCCATGTTGGCAGCTTGAGCCCCAAGCTGTGTCACAGGAACCGTTAGGGCAGTTTGCTTCCGTCGATATGCAGAGCCATAGCAACCCTACGAAGCAGTTATACTTTTTTCAGAAGGGTTTCTGTGAATTAGATTTAACTTTATATTGCAGGCATTAGTATTCAGAGAACCAAATAAATATTATATTGGCACAATTTACAATGATATCATTTTTAATTATTTTATAATTAAATGTTTAAATATTTTATAGTTAAAATTATCATAAATATTATGATACGGGCTGTGCATCTGGTATGGGAGAAGTTTTATGATGGGGAAGAGAGAACACAACACTGCCAGTAGTACATGGGGTGACATTGACTCTAGTGATGCATCTGTATAGGGGTGCTTTTAAAAATTCATAGGAGAAGATCAATTCTCTCTCTTTTAGAAAATGTTAAGACATTTTCTGCCTATATATAAACCATATATAATATAATTGAATAGTTCAATGATATCAAGTAGATTTGTACAATAATTACCAGATGCAAGTTTGAATCATTTTCTTTCTCATTTCTTGTACTCACTGTTAATAATTCCCCATTTGCCACTGCCATACCCCCTGACATCATTCATCCACACTATAGCTATACTTTTCCCTTTCCTGGATTCTGTATACCAAACTAAAAAATCATGCCAAATGAAAGATGAAAGCAAAAATCTAGAAACAATAGCGAAATAAAATAGGGAAAATCGCAAATGAAAAGAAAATAGAACATAGAAACAAAAAGAACAGCTTTAAAATGGGTCAAAATGGAGATCAAATATTAAGCTGTTAAATATTAACCTAATTACATCTGTGATACTCCACTTTAAAATATCCTCTGTATTTAATTAAGGCTATTCACATACCTAGAATATGGTTAGGCAGAATTGGTTACAGGCTTAATCCACATGCATTTCCTCACTGTTTTGTTTGTTTTTTTAACAGAAATATATTTTAAATGTGATATCACATTTAAAAGAGATATCACATTAGATACTATATTTTAACCTAACTATATCTACCATAATTTTTACAATGCTCTCTGTCTGATAACAAAGATATTCAAAGCCCTACACTGTGGTCAGAGGGGATTGACCTAGGCATAATTGATGGGAAGGCCCTCCACATTGAATTTGGGCTTCCACTGTCATCAACAGTCTTCTACAAATGGGATATTCACAATTTAAATTCTGATATCCTTTCTTTCTTAGATTAGAATTATATTATCGACAATGCTCAGATCATACAATCTGGCATTCTTCTACCATACGCACTTGGATGATGTCTCCTTTAATTGAGGAACACTTTTTAAAAGACAAATCTTTAAGACCCCATAGCCTGTACTTTCTAGTACCTGAGCACCATCAGTTTATTCACCACCTTTTGCCACAGCACCCATGTCTTCAGGAATCTCTTCTTCAGGGCAGGTATCAAGCAGGGGTATATCATAAGGACACCTTTTTCTTAGAGTGGGCCTGGGCTTATGTTGGAGCCTCTGATCCATTTATATAAGTTGCTGGTTTATCTCAGAGATATCATTGACATGTTAAAGATTATCACCACTAATCTCCCTGGCCAATATCGTAATGCTATGAATAGTGTCATAGAATCTAGATCTCATTCGAGAATTGGGAATTAGATAATTATAGACTTGTCTGAAATACAATACATGAATTATTGACTAATATAGATATAACGCTTAAGTGACAGACACTGTTGACACAAATAATGGTGGTTAGTGACGAGGCAAACTTGCAGTAGGCTCATTGACAGTGGCAGATTAATTCATATATTAATAAGCACCACAATAATGGCAATAAGGTTATTAAAATAGAAGTACAGAGAAACCCCAACACACCATCAATCGGGCACACTTAAGAGATATTAGAACCAAATTCCAACATACACCAATTAATAACATCAAGATAGCAGTCATTTGTTTCTTCTCCTAATAGAGAGATTCAGCTTTAAATCCAAGGGTCACAGAAACATTTTGGAAAGCCTAGTTCCTGTATTTAAGTTTCACATCGAGTCCTTCTGGCGTGGTCTATGAAGGATGTTGTGCTCTTCACATGAGCAGACTCTAAAGTCCAGTAGTCTATAGCACAAGCCCTTGGTCACCAAGGCCAGAGAGAAAGTGTCCAGTTAGGAACATCGTTCCAGACATATATTCCCCTTGAGTTCCATGTAAGCATTGATAAATGTGTTCTGTTTAGTTACTATGTTTTTGTTTTTCCTCATGGGAGCTTGTCCCTCTCCATTTTCCTACCAAAAGAAATATATATTGCCTTCTGGGAGACATTCATGACCCCCTCTCCCATCTTGATTTGGTTACCTGTAAGGTAAGGTTTGCTAATTGCTCTGGAAGGATGATCTGTTGATTTGAAGAGAAATTAGTACAATTCTGCACTGCATAAAATAGTCATATTCCTCACCCCCAATCATGTAAAACTAACCCCAGCTAAGCTGAGATTTTCCTCATCAAATAATTTTTTAGAGCTATCCATATAGAAGAATGGTGTGTGGTTTATGGGTGTGAGGTGGGCGTGGAAACCTAAGTTAGCAGATTTTATTAGTGGAGCAGAAAGTTGCCTTTTTCCTGGGGCTTATCCTTATGATACTAGACTCATGCAGTAGATGGTCTTTTGTTAATTATCTTTCAATTCCATTTTCCATGAGTTTTTTGAAGATGCTTCACAAGATAGAATGATATCTTGTGTAAAAGGATCATGTCTTATTTAGAGTTGAGAGTGCTGTGGAATTTTGGAAGTACCCTGACCTCTGAGGGATTCTGTTTACTTAGCACAGTAGGTCTGAAAGCATCAGCAGCAGTCAGATCATCAGAGTACACAGAGCCGTGTGCTTCACGCCTCTTTCTTGCCTGTGGAACAGGCACAAGAGAATGCTCTGAGCAGCAGCTGTTCACTGTTGATGAGGAAGAATGCATCCATTGGGACTGACTTGGGACAGACATATTTATTGACCCACCAAGTTAGAGTTCCTTTTGACTGAGTCTTAAATTGGAGTGCGCACACTTTTGGACACCTATTATCAGATCTAAAGGAGCTCTGTAAGAAGGGACCTTGTGTCTGAGATGCAGAAGCCCAGAGAGAGACCTGCTTGGGATAACAAAAGACAAGAAGACATGCTGACAAGAAGAATTGCACACTGGACATTTCTGATTCTGAGTTGTGACCAGTTGATTTCACAAGTACACGCATCTTTGTGAATGCTGTTTGCCAGTTCATCTTACTGTGATGCCTTGTGTGTTGCTGTGATGCTGGAAGCTATGTTATATATAGCTGGAAGCTATAACATATTAGTATTTCAAGTACTGGCAGGGGTACCCAACATGAAGAGGTTTAAGTAGAGCTTAAAGTCCAAAAACAGACTAAAGAAAAATAAACTGTCCACTTCTGAGGAATTAGCCACCGAAAACCATAAGGGTCACACTGAAACATTATCTGCTATTGAGAACCTCACAAGAAGAAAATTGTAAAAGGGAAGGCCAAAAGACTGAGCAAGAGCAGCTTCTCAATGGAAACTTGGCCATAAAAAACATCAATGAAGTAAAGCCTGTGGGATTTACGCCTGTGGTTATATTCATTTGCTTATGAAGCATGATTTAGAATGAGAAAACCAGCTACAAACTCAAATCATAATAAAAAAATTTGAATGTACAAAATATGAGACTAGGAAAATTGAAAATTGTCAGAATAGAAATGAAACACCTGAACATCAGTGTTCTAGGATTAGTGTGCTGAAATGGACCTATCTTGGCTATTTTGAGTAAGAAACCACTGTCATTTACTGTGTCAAGAATGACAGATTCAAGATTGCTGTCATATTTTTCCTTCAAAAGGGTATTTTAAGATCTATCCTGAATGATATTGCTGTCTATGATAGGATAGCATCTGTATGAATATAAGTATAGACAGTTATTATAAATATTTTCTATCTTTTGCACCAAATAACAAAGCTAGTGATGCAGACAGAAATTGAAAAAGAATCTACCAACTGTACCAGACTGAAGTTGATAAGAAATGAAGTCAAGATGCATTGATAATTATTGATGATTTGAATGCAAAAATTGGAAATAAAGATGAAGCAATAGTAATTGGGAAATATGGTCTTGGTAGGAGATTGCTTGACAGATTTTTCCAATGCCAATGACTACTTCATGGCAAATCCACGTGTTTTAACTATTCAAAAGGTAACTATTCTTGGACTTCTGAAAATAGAATACACAGAAACTTAATGGATGACATTTGTGATAAGATAATGTAGAAGCTCAATGAACTAATGAAAGTAGGTCAAAGGAAGCCAAAGTAAGACCTTTTGAGTATATACCACCTGAATTTCAAAAAACAAATTTGCTGCAATTGTAACACTAATTACAGATGGCTCAGTGATATGCACAAGAACTTCAAGAATATCATACATAAAAAACCAAAATGTCATTAGAAAGAGAGAGAAGATTCTTTGAAACACTCTCAAAAACATAGAGCAGCTAAGGCAAATGGAAATGATGAAATCATAGATATGAATAGAATGTTTTGAAGTATTGGAGAATGCCTAATAAAATATTATTGTGAAATATGCAGAGATCTATGGCTAGAAAACCAAAAAGGAAAAACATGCTCAACATATTTTAAACTAAAAGAATTTAAAGAAAAGTCTTGAGTTCCTTATTGAAATATTTTATAGGTAAAATAATTTGATTCTATGCATAAGGTTTTCAACAGCAACTTCCTCTGAGATGGCCAGCTAATTTCTTCTTTGAATTCTATTAGCTCCTGATAAGCCTGTTCACTTTAAGTGGCCCTGGTGGCATTTGAAATGCCAGTAAAATATCTTACAGAATCAGAGCAATACATAGGCCACCATAATGTAACAAAACCAATAGACAAATGGTGCATGTGAAAGTTAGGCTTTGGGGCTTGAGACCCGGTGGTGTAGTGGTTGTGTACGGGACTATGACCCACTGGGTTGGTGGTTCAAATACAGCAGCTGCTTTCTAGGAGCAAGTCTGGGCCTCCTACTCCCACTAGAGTGCAGTGATGTCTTTCTCAAAAAAGAAAGCTAGCCATTGAGTAAAGAAGATTAAAGAAGAATCAGTGCATTTGAATTATGGTGCTGACAAAGAACTGCAAAGTACACTGGACTGCCAAGAGAACAAACATATCTAAGTCAGAAGAAGTGTGTCTAGAATGCTCCTTACAGGCAAGGGTGGAGAGCTGGCCTCCCTTATGTTGGATAAGTTACCAGGAATGATCGATCAGTCCCTGGACTGTGTGAATCATAACAAAGGAGGGGTACTTTCAAGAAGAATTGGAATTAGAAACTACTTTATTGTGCTCAGATGAAACCTGTATAAACATGAAGAGGCAGATATTTGAAAACTAATGCTGCATGGTTTAAAGTCAGAAATAATGTGTTGCAGGTTTATATCCTCTAACACATTTATTCAAATATTAGGTTGAACAAATGATCAGAGATGTTAGATTATGGGCAGAATGTTGTATCAAGATAGAAGGAAGTCTTATTCACAGTTCTTAACATTCAATTTATACAAGTTTGCTTTACTGAAAGTGAGAAGATCTTGAAGCATTTGATGATGAAGAACAATCAGTGCAGCTTTAAATATGGCTTAGTACTCTATGTAAATAAAACAGAAATCCTTACAACTAAGCCAATAAGTAGAATCATGATAAGAGCAGAAAGAATGAAGTAATGAAAAATTTCATCTGGCTTGTATAAATAATCAATACTCCTGGAAGAAACAGTTAAGAGTTCAAATAATGCATTGTACAGGGTGAACCTGTTAAATAAGATATCCTTAAATTATTGAAAACAATGAGATATTAAAGTATTAAGGCAGTGGTTCTCAACCTTCATCCTGTGGCGCTTTAATAGATTCCTCAGGTTGTGGTGACCACCAACAGTAAAATTACTTCATAACTATAATTTTGCTACTGCAATAAGTTGGATGACCCCTGTGAAAGCATCATTCAAGCCCCAAAGGGGTTTGAACCCACAGGTTGAGAACCACTACTTTAATCACTGCAGTGCACCTGACTCACACCGTAATACTTTTACCTCATTGCACTTGGAAGTTGAATATCGATTAAGGAAGATGAAAGAAGAATCTGTGCATGTGAATTATGGTCCTGGTGAAAACTATTAAAAATAACACGGACTGCCAAAATAACAAATTTGTCTTGGGGTAATTGCATCTAGAATGCTCCTTGCAACAAGGGGAAAGAGACTTAATATCACGTCCCTTGGAAATCTTTTCTGGAGAGACCGATCTCTACAAAAGGACATCATGCTTAGCAGCAAAACACAAGCAAAGTCCTAGACAAGATGGAAGTACATAGTGGCTGCAACCATGGGTTTACACTTAAGAGCAATAGTGAGGATGGGGCAAGACCAGGCAGCAGTTGGCTATGCTGTGCGTGGGTCTCTCTATGCAGTAGTCCATCCACGGGCATCTCGCAACAATACCATCAGACTCACTGAATATTTGTGAAGCTTAAATAAGACCACATGTGTAAGATGTTTTCTCTAGTTTACTTCTGCATGAGGAAAATTTCTGCAAAACTCCGTAGAGAAACCTCATCACTATCCCTGATTAGAATTATTTTGACTGTTCATTTACAGTCTATTTTACACATATATTGCATATATAATTGATATATTTTTGAAATCCATGTTTGGTTTTCTGTGTATGCCATGGGTATAAGTGGACATTATTTATATGGGCTTACTATATGTTAGGGAGGGTACTCCCCAAAATAGCAGAATTTATATTTTTATATATTAAATAACGCTATTTATATATTATTTTCTCTTACGAAAGAACCATATCACCTTCAAAGCATCTCCATTACACGTAATACATTTGTCACATCTGTGATTCTATTCTGAGAAACACTTTTCATCAGTGTGGATGGCTGACCCCACCTCCTTCCATTTTATTTCTCTACCTCTTCTAATGTCATCAAGTCACTCTTCTTTCATGCCCCTTAGCATTCTCAGAAAGAAAACCGAGTCACATGGAGCCAAGTCAAGGGAATGAGATGTGTCGGGAAAGAGAGGAATGCTGCTATTTTGCCAAAAATGGAGACTTGGATGGTTGTGTGAGCAAAACCTCTCCCCCATCTGCCACAAATCAGGATTGCTTTTGGTGTACACTGTTACATAATCTATTCAGAACCTCAAATAAAGAGCTTGATTAGCATTCTGACCTGGTGGGACAGATGTCAAATGAATTGTGAGTCAACATTGTAATCCAATCTAGAAGCTGACAGACACCCAGGATGAGGTTTGTCATCAATGGACCTTACACCAGTTCTGAAAAGAGAAAAGAAAACCACGTGCAAACTTGAATTTTCCCCAGAGAGCTGTATTTATGTGAACAACAGTTCCTGTGGCTCTTTTTTCCTGAGCAGGAAACAATATTTCACAGCACTACACTATTCTCTTAAACCAGTCTTTACAATAAGTCAGGTTCAAGTGAAACTGCTTTTATGAAAAAAAAATCACTGTGACCAAAGAGAAACATCCCAGGGATGCCACTGGGTGTACCTAGAACCAGTTACTCAATGTGCAGAGGAGAAAAGTTCATACTACAAAATCTCCTGTAGGACCAGCACAATTCTGTGGAGGAGGGGAGGGAGATTCACTCCTAGAACCAATGGACACAAAATCCTTGACAACCTCAACCTTTTCTCCATTTATCATGTTATTTTCTAATGATCCAATTGTGATGAACTAGGTCTTCTAAACTAGACTAGTGAAGCTTGAAGGTTGCAAGGGTTGAACTGGTCAAGGATTTTGTCTTGCTTGGATCCACAATCAATCGTCCCAGAAGAGGTCAAAAAGCACATTTCATTTGGTAAATTTTCTGTACAAGACCTCTGTACAGTGTTGAAAAGTGAGAGTGTTATTCTGAGGACTAAGGGGCTCCTACCTCAAGCCATGGTATATGTACTTACTTCATCTGCATGTGAAAGTTGGGCATTGAATAAAAGATAACTTAAGAAGAATAGATCCACTTGAATTATGGTGCTGCCAAACAATATTGAATATGCCATGAACTGCTAAAAACAAAGTGATATGCCTTAAGAAAAGTGCAGCCAGAGTGTTTCTTACAGTCATGAATGGAAAGCTTGTATCGCACCTGCTTTGGACATAGTGTTTGGAGAGGCCAGTTCTTGAGGAATGACACCTTGAAAGATAAATTTGAGGTGGAGTGAAATGGAGGAAGACCTTTTACAAGATGGATTAGGACAGTGGCTGTAACAGTTGAGCCGATGGTACAGGACAGCCTTGGGTTTGATTCTGCTCTGAGTAGAATCACTGTAGGTGGGAACCGACTCCATGAAACCTAACAACAGCAATAATTGTATGTAGACAGGATTGTATTAGTTTCTCCCTTAATTGCCTCTTCTCTCAATGAAGGTAACATACTGTTTCTGTATCACACAACTTATTTAATCTCCTTTTGAAAATAGCTGTCATCATCCTCATATCATACACATCATTCTTTCTGATGCTTCAGATAAAGGAAATGTGTTAGGATTCTAAATACTGTTCTTTGGATTACGACCATTTTTGACATGGGGATTTTATTGCAGTAGGTTGAACTTTACCTTAATCCCTATTGAATTATTTTGTGAATGATAAATGCACCAAAAGACAGAAATAAAGACCTGGGCACCATGGAAAGTTATCATGGGAAGTTAATCAACAATATCATGTGAGAGATTGGAAACAGAAGAGGCAATGGGATACATGGAACAATTCTTTTTCTCATATATCTCAGAGGGACTTAATATGATTGATTCTTTGGTATAGTTATTAAATTAAATTTTGTGCTATATTTAGTTAGGCTTTGTTGTTGGGTAAAGGACTTATAGAAATAACATCTACAACAGAAAATGTAAGGTTGGTTCTTCATCACCCTCCCAGTTGTGGAATGTTTGAGCTCATTTTTGCAACCTCTGTTGTCAAGTCACCTCACTGACTTCTCTCCTCTTTTTCACTGACCCTGTACTTTATGGAGCATGATGTTATTTTCCAGGGACAGTTTTCTGCAGATAACAAGTCTGTGCACACAGACTTTAATTTGTGGTTAGTATTTTGAGGTGATACCAAGACAACACATTACAGATGAATCTCTCACTGTTTACTTTCACTATGTAATTCTCAGTCAACTGAATTGACTCTCTAAAAGCTTATTACATATAATCCTGACTTTCATAGAGTTTTCCCAGCTGTAATTTACTAAATAAGTGTATTTTAATAATTACAATGAATATTATTTCATTTGTATCATCATTTTCAGTGTTGTATGATTCTGTTGTCTTATGGAAGGGACATGATCTGTATTCAATTTTCTGTATTTTTAAACCAAAATATTGGGTACATGTTAACACCGGTTTAGTTACAGTATATTTTATTTTGTTACCTGTTAAAAAAGAATTGCTTTGAAGTCAGTTATGATACAAAGTAACCCACGCGTCAGAGTGAATCTATGTTTCATTGCAACTTCAGTGGTTGTTAATTTAGAATTAGATGAAGTGCAATCATTACACCGGGGGGGATATCATGTTCCCATTATGGATCTTAAAACATGTCATATATGTTTTATTGTTTGTTTTTGCCTAAAAAATCTCTCCCAAATCTAAGCAGATTACAATTATACACACTTCCTGATCATTTTATCATTTTAGTTCAAGTGTTCATAGATTATCTTTGGCCAGGACTCAGGTTGAAGAAGTTTCTCTTATCAAGAAAAGTAACATTTATCATAAATTAACAATTATTTTGCAAAAGAAAGTAAGCATAAAGGATAACATAAAGCTGTTTTCCTCTGAGGTAATATGTGTAGCATATGCATGGACTGTGTCACATGATTTGTATCCACTAGGATAAGGAATATCTAAGGCTAAACCATCATCATTAGAGCAGGGAGAATATAATGATTCATCAGTAGAACAAACAAGCAATATGCCATTAATGGTATACAGGAATGACTTCTTAATATTTTAATCCTAAACTACCTCTCATGTAAAGGTACATGTTGCAGGGGATGGAAACTGGACACTAACCACAGGATTTGGGCTGATCTGTTGTTTGTTTTTATTTCAGTAGCAAGTTGTGATAAAGATATTCTATCAAGTATAATTTGTGTCTTTGGTAATCAGACAGGTATTCTAGAAAGGCCTAGTGTCTGAAATTTGAACTCAATGAGAGAATAATTATATGAACTCAAATAAGTTTGAAGTGTAATAAGAATACACAAAGGAGAAAAGTACAAAGTAGGAGATAGATTGGAATATGGATCAAATGATACATCGTTCAGATTTTCAGTTTTATTTTTTAATGAATGTGCAGTTGTAAATGAGTGTGTGTGTATGTGTGCATGTTTGTTGCAGTCACTGATGAGCCAAAGGAGAGATCACATTTTCTGTATCAGGCATATTTTTATGAATTGTACAAAATCGCCCATTAGGATAATTATTCTGTTAACAAATAGTTAAAAAACATTAAATTTTGTTGGAAAACAGATCTCTAAGAAGAAGATTAATGTAGTGTAGTATCCACACCTTAGAATAATCAGCCATTTAAGACAAGAAGCACAGCATTTACATAAGGACAAGGTTCATAAAGTTATGAAAGAAGGAGTGGGAGCAGAAAACATGGGAGAAAGTGGTCTGAACAATTGGGGAATCACAACGAATGTGTTGTAATAAACTGCATATGAATGGATGAATGCACAATTGATAATATGCTGCGTAAACATCCAAACCACAAAGACAAATTTTAAAAGGTTGGTGTGCTGTTCTGAATATATTTATTAAATTAAAAAAAATAACCAATCTCAATATCTGCTAGGTATAGCTTGTTGAAGAAAGAAGTTCTGCTGGCACAGCAGTTAAAGTTTTGGGTACTAACTGCAAGGTCAGGGATTTAAATACATTGGTGCATCTCCAGGGAAAGATGCTCTCTGCTGTTCTAGAAACCCAGTCTTGGAATCTCCAAGGAGCACTTCTTACAGCACTTATGTCCTATATGTGTGTAATTATGAGCCACATTCTCTCGTCGAGAGTAAGGTGTATTTTTTTAATAATTTGCTGAAAGATGCACAAGTAAGAGGGTGGATCTGGAAATCAAAGTGAGCCATCTGGTTCCTGAGCTAAAATCATTAAGAAGTGAATGTGTTTCTCCTTTTGGAGTGACCAAAGTTACTCAAACTACCTCTTACATTTCTACAAACCTTAGACGACTACATATCCAGAGATTATACTGACTTCAGCTGCCTTTTAGTTTGCCCTGACTGCTGCTGACCTCACGGACAGCTGGCTGATCTTGTGCCATGTCCATGAGGGGTTCCAGATCAGACCACAGGGGGCAAAGGTTTGGGGAAATGGAAGACCAGAGTTTTTGGGTTTTTTTTACTCAACAGCTTAACTGAAACCTGTTTATAACTGTTGCAGCACAAAAACTATATTGAGAGATAGATGATCATTGCTTGTGACATGCATTGGCTAGTCATAGAATCTAGACCTGCTGCATGGAAGTCTAAAATCCTACCACTCAACTAACATTGTGATCCTGTTGAATTGTTATTGCATTTCAAGAAACTTAGGAGGTAAGACTCTAAAGTACCATTCTTTTAGTTCCTATCTTGCCTTCACAACAGTTGAGGAGAAGCAGGTTTTAATCAATTCACTCACCTACAGTCATCACACCATACTCGTCAGTGCTCAACGGGACTGCCTTAAGAGGTCCAGCAGTGGTGACCATACTCCAGTCTTCACCAACTATGGTGGACAGAAATGATAAGTGTGACAGTAAGACAGAAGCTTAGGGAAATGATATAGACAGAATATCCTTTTGGAATATCCTTTCAGGAGCTTAAGAAAACAGCATACAAATTCATTTAAGGAAATATAAATCATATACAAGAAGAATTTAGAGCAATGATACAAAAGTAAAATGACAAACTAAATAGATTACTGGATGCCATTCAAAACTGCAATAAAACTGCAATGCAACTGCATTCAAAAATAAGTCTAAAACTTTGGATCTAAATAGAACATGACAAGACAAAATAGCTTATCGAGTCTATTGAATAAGGAAAGTTTTTTTCTTCAGTGAGCTGGGCCAGGATTCTCACAGTTTGGCAGCACCAGCCTTCCTTATCATGTGAGTTAGCAGAATGCAAATAATCTAATGTGGAATCTGGTTGAGCATCAAAGCAATTGTAAGTTGATCTGGAACATGTTCCAAATTCTTTCTCATGTCACCACCCTGTTCCAACTGAAAATAAATTTCCATGCATTCTCTCAATCCATGGAATAACTTGTGACAATGTTAATACTCAAGTTAGCACAACCAGCAGATCAAGTATTGTGGAGAATTGAACTCTTGACTTCATGGTCCTGAATGTCACACATTTGATATCTTCCACCAGTTTCATCATGATGATAAGAACAGTGAAGCTGTTTAGGCTGCACTACTTACTCCTGAAAGAGTGGCTTAAAAAAAAAGATGAGCTCAGGCTTTTGAATATTCAGCCTCAGTACCACATAAAAGACATAAAAGTTTCCACTTGTGTCATGAAAGAAAGTCTTATCTCTTCTGGGAACAGAGCGGATATTTCTGAAAACCAAATCCAGAGTCTTATTGTAAGAATGCCTGCTTAATACACTAAGTGAATTCTCTACCAAGAATAGTATCTTATGGGAAAATAAGGAGATTCACTGGGGGAAATATGGGACCCTGAAACTTAGTAAAGAGATATATGTGCAGATGACCAGGAAAATTGGGACATGCATTTCTACATTTCAGTGGGAATTTTAGCCTTCAGTGTATCTATACAATATGAATAGATTAATTCAATACCTCATTTTTATTAGTGGGTGTATGTCAGTCTATCTCTTTAAGGGTTGTCTTCTATTTAGCCATCTCTAACAATTCATTTCCCAACAACATGGTCATGGAATGTGCAGATCATAATAAACAGAACACATACTGAAATTATCAAGATTCTTATTTCAGTTGGACCCAGAATCAATGCCCCTAGAAGTAACAGCCAAGAAATCAGATAATGTATGGCAGTGGAAAATCCATTTCAAAAGACATCTCTAAAGCTTTAAAAAGCAAAAAAAAGGACACCTGAAATACAAAGATATGTCTGACTGAAGCCATGGTACTCTCAGTCATCTCATATGCATATGAAATATCGATAGTATAAAGGTACTCAGAGAAAGAATTGATGGCTTTATATTACAGTGTTGATGTGGAACATTAAATATGCCTTGTACTGACAGAAGAATGAATACATCCGTCTTGGGGGAAATAGAACTGGGAAGGTGAAATTTCTCATTTATGTACAGCATGCTGGCATGGTGGACCCCGGGAGAAGGTCATCACGTGTGGTAAACCGTAAGATAAGAAAATAAGAGGTAGATCTTCAAAGAGAGGGATTGACACAGTGCTGTAACAATGGACTCAAGCATGGTACTGTGTATGGAGCAGGATCTGAACACATGTTCTTCGATTGTACATATTCTGGCTGAGTCAGAAGTGAATTGAGGGTACTAAATGACCTTTGTAGCTTATAAAATGATTACATCAAGGAAAGACATCCATTACAAAATACAGGAAAGCAATTATCTAGAAATTATGATATGGTTATCTGAAAGTTTGTTCTATTGCTATCTATTCTATAGCGTGGTTGAACAGAAGAGGTTTGGATGCTTGCCATTTGAACAAGAAATGGTGGCAAGCACATAGATTACTCTTAATTATCAAAAAGACAATGTATAAAATGACTTTCACACTCCTGGGTATAAAACACATCCATAATTATCATTAGACATCCTCTTATGGCTGTAATTCACTTATTTGACTTCACAGGGTTCTGAGAGTGCCCAATTTCTTTGGCTTACCTTTGTCCCTTGCCCTGTTACTCATCCCTATCATCCCGCATGTAAGGACTCCTCATTTGGCACATTTCCACCTTTTCCATTATGCTTACAAATAATCTAATTAAAATAGCTCAGCTTGCTAAAGAACAGATTTCACATTGAACCTGAAATTAACATTAAACTCACTTCCCCATTGACAATATTCAAGTGTTTTCATAGAACTATGTCCTCATTTCTAGTAACTGTTGTATGGCTAAGTATATAACTAAAATATTGACATCAATTGTTGCTTATTTATGTTAGAAAAGTTTATCACATTATCAAAGGATAAAGAGAACAGTACTCAGTGAATTGACAATGGACTGTAACATCAAGTAGGTTTTACAAAAAAGTGCTAACAATTTATAACACCTAGAGTTATCTAGAGTTTTAAAATTATATGCAAGTTAAGAAGCATTTATGCAGCATAATATCAAAGACATGTGCAGTGTTTGAGATTTATACAACTATGAAGATCCAGTTAACAACCTAACCAAAAACTCAAAAGAACAAATCTGCCTTGACTAAATTTTCATCTATCCCAGAAATCATTTTGGTAACTCATTTGATCAGGTTTTCTTCCACTTTTTAATATCACTAAGTATTTTCTTTCTTCTTTTTTTAAAATCATTTTATTGGTGGCTCATACAACTCATCACTTCTATCCCTATTCAAGCACATCTGTACATTTGTTGCCATTATCATTCTCAAAAAATTTGCTTCCTACTTTAATTCTTGGTAGCAGCTCCTCATTGTCCCCTCCGTTCCCGCCCCACCTCATGAACCCTTGATAATTCATAAATTATTATTCTTTTGTCATGTCAGACACTGATTGACATCTCCCTTCACCCACTTTTATATTGTTTGTCACCCAGGGAGGAGGTTATACATAGTTTCTTGTGATCAGTTTCCCCCTTCTAGCCTACCTTCTCTCCACCCTCCTAGTATTGCTACTTTCACCACCGTTCCTGAGGAGTTCGTTGTTCCAGGATTCTCTGTTTTCTATTCACTTAAGCTTGTCATTTTAATCTGAAATTAAAATCCCACCCATCAAAATATGGCTTAAAGTAATAACCAACTTCCACAGAGAACACTCGCAATCCTTCACTCAAATTCTGACCAAGAGAACCAGTTTATCTTGCCTGCTTAGGTTACAAGCTGGTCTAAAATTAACTTGTACTTCTGAAGAGTGTGTGAGAGTGAAATAAGAGTGGAAGGGAAAGAAAGACATATGAAAAATATCACTAATAGAAAAACAATTGTTTAAGAAGGAAAAGTGGGAGTCTATTCAACTAGTAACAAGAAAGCAGCCATAATATCTGAGTTTGTCACTGAAAGAAGGTAGAAGGTGCAGTTCTTAAAAACACATCTTAAATTTTTTATAACATATTTGGAGGTAAGATTTCAAGTAAGTAAGCTGTTTCAGAGGTCTCCATTATCTTATAGTAAGCTTCATTCCCATCTTTAAAAAACATATATCTTAGAAACAAAACATATCCTTTTAAAACCTGTATTTTAAAGACACAGAGCATTTTTATACACAGCCTATTAAGAATCAGAATTAAATGGATTTGTCTTCCAGAAAGAAGTTTGGATAATTGTAAAATTATCCCAACATTGATATATGCAGAAACATGTCATCATCTAGAAATTATAGCACCACCTTAAACATTTTAGAAAATTGCCATGTTTCACCTAAAAAGGTATGTTGTTCTCTAAAATTTATTTATTTTACTGATGGAGAGAATGAAAAATGAAGATCACACAAATTCAACAATTTCTTTTTAATTTTTTTAATATTCTGTTCTTGGATCAGGCAGAAGCTGCTGGGTATCCTGCAATAAGACTGACCACAGACCCAAATTCAGCAATTTCTATATGAAAAAGTTTGAAACATTATTATATTCCTCAAGTTGTCCAACACTTCTCCCATTTTCGCAATTCCTTTATATCAGCATGAATTCCCTGTCTCCTAAACTTCTGGCTCAATTTTTCGAGTTAATATTGTAATTTTTATCCCACATATATTGTGAATAAAAAAAGCATAACTCACCAACTCAGGGATACAGGAATAACAACTGATTCAAAATCAGTGACAAGGTGCAGGAGAGATGTCTGATGGGGGTTGATCAAGAGTAATGTGACAGAGAAAATTCTGAAACCAAAATGGAGGCTGAGCATGATAATGGGACAAGAGGAAAGTAAAAGGAAATAGAGGAAAGAAGTAGTGGCTAAAGGGCATTTATGGAGGTTTAATTATCTGCTTGTACATAGGTGCATATATTTATATATGATGATGGAGAAATAGATCAATGAGCACATACTTATAGTCTTAGTAGTAAGACAGCAGATGGGTATTGGACCTCCACTCAAGTACTTCCTCAGTGCAAGGACATTTTGTTTTATTAAATTCTCATTCCATGATGCTCACCTTCCCAACATGATCATTGAAGACAAATATGTGCATAAGCAAAGGTTGTGAAGAAAGCTGATGGTGCCCAGGTTTCAAAAGGTGTAGTGTCTGGGGTCTAAAATGCTTTAAGCAAGCAAGCAGCCATCTAACTCAGAAGCAACAAAGTCCACATGGACAAAGCACAGCAGCTTGTGGGACCACAAGGTATCAAAGGAATCAGTTATCAGGCTTCAAGAACTAAAAATCATAACATTGCGTGCTCACTTTCATGATATGATCACTTTCACTTTCACATATTGCTTTCATGATATGACAGCAAATGTGGTGTAGAAAGCTGATGGTGCCTGACAATCAAAATATATAGCATCTGGGATCTTAAAAGCATGAGCAAACAAGTGCCCATCCAGCTCAGAAGCAACAAAGCCCACATGGAAGAAGCACACCAGTCTGTGTGACCACGAGGTGATGAAGGGATCTGGTGTCAAGCATTAAAGAACTAAAATTATATCACTATAAATGAGGGAGGTTACAGATTGGGGACTCAAAGTCCATCAATAGGTGAAGCAACATCTTACAGAGGGGTTGCAGGGAGGATATGAGCCAATTAAAGTACAGTGTGGCAACAAGGAAAAATGCAATTTTCCTTTAATTATCAATTGTTTCTTCTCACCCACTATCATGAGCCCAATTCTACCAGAAAAATACAGTTAGACTAGGGGATGTACACTTGAGTCAGAAACATAGGGAATTTAGTATAGCTGTTTCCTCAGAACTAGTAGTGCAAGTGGTGATACTGGAAGCGTGGAGGGATGGTGAAATAAAAAGGGGAAATCAATTTCAGGGATCTACTGATAGCCTCCTCTCTGGGGCACAGACAACAGGGAAGTGAGTGAAGAGACACATTGGACAGTGTAAGATATGAAAAAGTAATAACAATTTTCAAATTACTAAGGGTCCATATGGGAGGGAAGAGGGAGGAGAGGGAAGGGATATATGGGGAGATGGCACAGGGGGCCTAAGTGAAGGGAGGATTTTTTTGAGAGTAATTATGGCAACAAGTGTGGAAATGTGGCCTGCATACAATTGATGAGTTGTATGAGTTCCCAATAAAATGCTTCATATTAAAATAGGAGAGGGGAAAAGAGGAGCTTATACCAACTGCTCAAGTTGAAAATATTTAGAAATGAATAAGGTAACATGTATATAAATATGCTTGATAAAAATGATGTGCTGAATGTTATAAGAGTTGTAAGAACCCCCAATAAAAGTATTGAACAAAATCCATAATCCTGAACCAGTTGTCTTTTACTAATCTATTCTTTGGCTTTAAAATTTAGGAAATATTATTGGTTTACTTTATTGGTCGCATATAGACTCCTTGACTATAGCATTACTGAATTCAGTGAAACTCCATATTCTGTTTCACAAATTCACATTTTCATCAAAATTCTTCCATGATTCACTGATCAAAATATTAGCTAATGGTGGGCAGGCAGCATCTAATTTTTCTGGTCTCATGACATAATGTCATGACCATGTCTCATGACATTCGCTAAACACTCAGCCTAATCCTTCTGCTCCTGGTTCTCCATGTCTTTCTTTTCCTGGCTAAATACAGATCAATAATGACGACTTGAATGGCCAAACTTTTGTAACACCAGGCATTATGTAATGAACTAAGATATAGAGCAGAAAATAAACAAACCGCCAGGACAAATATAGACAACCTTCACATTGCAAATGCATTTCATTGTTCTAAGTCTGATTAGACTAATTTGTATGCATGATTTCCACTTAATGTGCTATTCTATTGTTTTTCTGTAATTTCTCTACATAAAGACATTAAAATACTCTCATATCCACTAAAATATCTTCAATGTATTATAGTAATTATAATAATAGTTTGATGCACAAAATAAAATAAAACAATTTGTTATGAAAATCTTGGATATACTTCAACTTTTCACAAAGATTGGTTTCTAACTATTTGTTGTAGGTTTTCAGATGTTCATAACTTGGACACTGCTAACATTATATGATGTCACTTATATTAAAAGATAAAGCAACTGAACAGACACTGGAGATTTTTAGTAATTACCAGAGATGATACAAAAGGGTGGTAATTCAAAGAAATGTGAAATTGTTAAACAATGGAAAAATAATACCCAAGTAAATGTATTTTGTTGTATAAGTATATCCACAGCAAACTGTCTGAATCCAACCTACTATAGAAAAAGACGAAGACTGAGATGTGTTATTTCTGATCCAAGATGGATCTTGATTGAAAGCAGAAAATCCCGTCATGTTTTTTTCTTTGCCTTAGGCTAATCTTTAGTAAGGGACAGTTTTATAATACACAGATATGTACCAGTATATTCATTTAATTAGTTGGTGTATGTTACAATACTATCTGTCTAGTTTCATTTACCAATCCCTCAAATAATATTGCTGTTTTCCTTAAAGCTTGTCAGGAAATAGAAAGTTAATTTTATCTTCCAAGAAACCTCAGAATATGTCAAGAAATTAGAAGTACAGTTAGAATAGATATTTGTGTAGATTTTAATGGAAATAGTAATTTATTATAATTAGTCTCCATAAAAATACTGATTAAAGATCTTCTAAAAATGAAATAATATCAAAACAGCATTATAATCACTTATTCTAATTTTAAATTCATATTAAGCATGCTAAAATTTTAAAGCTTTTTTGGTTTGTTTTAAAGACTCAGTAGCTACATTGTTTAATCCAAATTGTTTCATTGTAGTTATGCTTTTTAATAAAAATTCTCATAGCTAGATGCCATCAAGTGATCTCTAACTCACAGAGACCTTATGCACGACAATAGATCAAAAAGTTGCCTTGACTGGTGCCAGTCTCACAATTAATGGCTTGGCTGTATTTAAACCCACCGTTGGAGTCACTGTGTCAATTCATCTGACTAAATATTTTGTCCTTTTTTACTCTAGCAAGTTTGATGTCCTTCTTCTGGGATTTGACATTCTTATAGTATGTATACAGTAAGTGAAAAGATAAACAAAATAATGCATATTATACTTAATGTACATAAATTAATAATGTTATAATAATTTAGAAGTACTATCAAGGAAGTATGATTAATAATCCATTATGAGTCCATAGTAAAGAAGCAGGTGTCCATTATACATTTCTGCTGTTTGTGTTCTACACAGTCATGCCTGCCCTTTATATGATGATAAGCCAAGAAGTCTATTACTCATCTGTCCATTGTCATACTGTGGTGGCTTATGACTGTGCAAGTTTTGTCACCAGTATGTAAAATAAAAACAGGATCATCAAAAGTAAATAGAATGTCCTCTTCCAAGGCATGAACTACTAACAACCTTAAGAATAGCAGTAGGACATCATTAGATATCGTGCCTAAATATGACACTTCAATGTGAAAGTTTTCAAGGAGCAGCTAATGTTTCAAAGTCATTGTTCTTAGGTGCAGTTGTGTTGTTTCTGCCTCACAGCAACCCCACACAAAAGAATGAGACATTGTCTGGCCTCTACCGCATGCTCAAAATTATCCTTAGGTTTGCCGCCACTGCTGCACCCAGAGGTGTGTCAACCTCTCTCATCCAGGGACTTCCATTTCTTCACCACCCTTCTACTTCACAAAGTTTGATGACATTCTCCAGGGACTGGTCTCTCCTGATAAAATGTCTAACGTCCATGAGAAGTGCAGCCATTCTGGCAGCTGAGCAGCAATTTGGCTGTGCTTCTTCCAAGGCAGACTTGTGTTTTTGATGAATCACAATACTTTCAATATTCATGGCAGAAAGCATAGTTCAAATGCATCCATATCTCCTGTCTTTCTTATTCAATATCCAGCTTTCACATGCATATAAGGTAATTAAAAATAGTCTGACTTCTTTAAACTGTACCTTAGTCCTCAAAGTACTTGCTTTTCCATACTTTAAAGAATTATTTACCTAGTGGGCAGCAGATTTACCTAAAGTTATGCATAGTTTGATATATTAACTTATGCTTCTATGAACATTGGTTGTGGAGTTAAGCAAGACAAAATCCTTTAGAAATTCAATCTTTACTTCCTTCATCAGGGTTACCTATGGATATATTTATGAGCATTTTGTTTTTCTATACATTGAATTGGAATCCATACTGAAGGCTTCAACCTTTATATCATCACCAAGTCCTTCAAGCACTCCTCACTTTAAAGAAGCAAGGTTGTGTCATGTAAATATTATATATTGTAAGTAAATCTTCCACCAAAGCTGATACTATATTATCCTTCAGCATGCAGATAAAATATTTTTGAGAATATACAAACCTGATACATAGTTTTAATGATTATGGACCATGAAGCATGCCCTCATTTTGTTTGCACAATGACATCTTGATACAGATACAGGTTCCACATGAGCACTATCGAGCACAATTTTCTGAAATCCCCATTGTGCTCATGGGATCTATAGTTTGTTATGGTTCACACTGCTGAATGCCTTGGCTTAGAAATAAAAGTAAATATCTTTATGGCATTATTTCCTTTCAGTTAATACTCCTCTGATTACCACAAAGATTCCCTTGTTTATTGTCCTCTTTTGATATGGATTGACTTTCAGTCAGCAACCTGTCAATATACTACTACAACTGCTGTTATTATATTCAGCAAGTGAAAACACTGATATTGCGCTATAGTTTTCACATTTTGTT
>PVJH01016052.1:0-51035 GCA_004026705.1 Nesogale talazaci | reverse complement strand
GGGTTGCAGCTCAAGGTGGAACCTTCCTTGCATAGACTCCTCATACCAAGTGTCTGGAGTGCTGGATTATTGGGAAAACTGACGAAGATAATAGTGCAATTGACTTACACCCAGGAGATTGATTGACAATGCTGTACTTTGCTTATATGGGGTTTTTCTTTCCCTCTTGTAGCTTTTTCGTTTCTTTCCTTGCTTTTTGAGTATGTGTTTGTTCTGGTTGGTTGGTTGGTGGTGGGCTTATGACTGCTATTCATACAGTTGGTCTTAAAGGGTATTTGTTTTGTCCTCTCATGACTGCCAAAGTAAACCTGACATGTACAAACCCCATGGAGAAGCAGATGGAGTCTGAGTTCCTACTCTAGGCCCAACCCCAGAACAGTTAGTCTGGATAACACGGTCCTGCTCAATTCTCACCATCATGATATGATCACTGAAGGTAAGGGTGCTATAGCAAAATGAAGGTGAATAAAGTAGATGGTGCCCAGCTATCATTCAGAATAGTGTCTGGGGTCTTAAAGGCTTGTATTCAAACAAGCAGCCATCTAAGCAAGGAGTCAATTAAGTCCACACAAAAAAGCACACCGGCTTGTGTGATTCAAAGATGACAATTATAAAATCCAACGCTGGTGAAGGGAAAAGAATCGGAGCTAAAACTATAAAAACCCAATTTGCAGAAGGCTATAAAGGGCAGTAGGAGCCCAAAACTCATCTGCAGAGTATCTAGTCAGACTGAGCTGCTGGCAGATCCTCTCTAGCCAAAGACAAGAGTTGTGAATAGTCCTTCCCACCATCCCCCTGCCCCGCATCACTGCCCTGGTGGGAGTAGGAAGCTCACCTTGCTCCTGGAGAGCTGCTGCTGAATTTGAACCGTCAACCCTGTGGGCCACAGTCCCGCACACAACCACTGTGCCACCAGGGCTCAGCCAAACAGCCTTACTATTAGGCAGAGATCATTGTAATCTTGATTATGCTAGATTGAACTCAATACTTGGCCAGTTGACCTCCCTATAGAATTTGTTCTGGTGCAAGTATCTACTACTTGTTTCGTGACAAAAAATTCTTCCTTGGCTTTTTTTTTTTTTAACATTGATAGGGGTCTTCTCTTTCTTACTCATTACTTGTATTTCTATCTTTTTTTTTTGGGGGGGGGTGGGCATCACTGCTCTCCGGTGGTGGGAGGAGGCCCAGCCCCACTGCTGGAATTGAACCTCCATCCCAGTGGGCCGCAGTCCCGCGCACAACCACTACGCCACCGGGGTTCAGCCCTGTATTTTTATCTTTATATTATTTTATCCTTACCATCTTATTTTGATTTTGCTTTATACTGTTTGTGGAGGTCATGGGCTTATGTTAATTTCATGATTGAGATGTAGGGGTGGAGTCTAGTCTGTTCATCTGGAGTTAGCTATTGAGTAGCCAATGAAGCCTCTGTGTGGGCATGCCTTTCTCCTGATACATCTGGGAAATCTCACGATATTTCCCTTGTAGAGATGAGAAGCTTTCTCCCCAGTTGTTGGGAGTAAGTCTCAGAGACAATGAACTACAGAGAAGACAAGATGGCAGTGTCCGAGGAGCCAGAGGAGAAGCCACATGGCCTTGCCCTGATGGAACCAGACTTCTGAAGCTGGAGAGGCCACGTGGAGAGCCCTGCCAGCGCTGAGTTGCTTCTACTACCACTGGGTGCTGTTGATGGATCCTGAGCCTTGGAAACGAGGAGCGATGAGAGGACCCCTGCCAGAGCCGGACTCTTATACCCACTGGCCTGTGACCGTGAGTCAGAAGGAAACATTACAGACGGATATAGGGCATATGAGCTAATATCAGACTTATGACTTTGTACTGCACTGGGTTGGGATGCTTTCTCAATGTTTCATTACTTTTGTATAGAAATCCTACCCTTACATCCATATGTGTCTATGGATTTGTTTCTCTTGTCTACCTGGACTAACACACTGTTTCTGTTGGGTTTCCCAGGAACCCAGAAGAAGTGGATGCATAGTGATAATAACTAATACAAGGGTTCATGGGGGGTGCGGGGGTGGAGGATCAGTAATAGGGAGGGAAAGGGGATTTCAGGAGTTATTAATGAAAGTGAAAGGCGGGAGGGAACCTAGAACTGATTGTGATTGCACAACTTATTTTTTTTTTGGGGGGGGGTGGTGGTGGTGGTGGTATCACTGCTCTCCGGTGGTGGGAGTAGGAGGCCCAGCTCCACTGCTGGAATTGAATCTCTGTCCCAGTGGGCCGCAGTCCCGTGCACAACCAGTACGCCACCGGGGCTCAGCCCTGCACAACTTATTTTAAAGGCGATTTAACCATTAGAGAGGGAATGTTCTAAAATTGATGTGGTAATGACTGTACAATTCTCCCTGCTATGATTTAGCAATTGAACTATTGAATTGTAGATATGTAGACTATGTGCCAATAAAACTGTTGGACAAAGAAAAAGAAAAAGAATGCCTGGAAATTGATTGTGACAGCAATTTTACAATTCCACTTGATGTGCTTGAACTGTGGGATGATATATCGATAAATAAAATCCCAATAAAAAATAAAAACTTGAAAAATAAGTCAAGCATTTTAAAATCTTTGCTTTATTTATTACCTTTTGGCTAAGATCAAGCATAGTAAAATCTTTGTTTTTCCCACTACATCATTCTGTTTGCACCAGGCCCCATATCCCGGTTCCTTTGTATCACACTATGGCATCCATCTCCTTGAGGCAAAGAGAAGGCCAGACCAATGCTATGCCATCTGTGACTCATACACCTTAGCAGGATGATTTGAGTCATTCCACCAGGACAAGATTTCAGGGGCTGAGCCCCAGTGGCACAGTGGTTGTGCGCGGGACTGCGGCCCACTGGGACGGAGGTTCAATTCCAGCAGTGGGGCTGGGCCTCCTACTCCCACCGCTGGAGAGCAGCAATGCCCCCCCCAAAAAAACAAAACAAAACAAAACAAGATTTCTCACTATCTCATTAGTTAGCTAAGAGTCAAGGAAGCCTGGAGACAGGCTTATCACAAGTTGGGCTGCTAACCGCACGTTCAGCAGTTTAAAACCACTCTAAGGGAGAAAGATGGCGTTTTCTACTCCTGGAACGAGTTACAGTCCTAGAAACTCAGAGAGGCAGTTCTCCTCTGTCCTGTGTGGTCACTAAGAGTCTGCACCAATGGGATGGCACTGAACTTGATTTGGTTTCATAACACTGGCTGCAATCTCAATTTAACAGCACTCTTCCCTTTTCCTCCATCAGCTGCCCATTTACATTGGATCTTCCTTACTGCCCCTTTCAGCTTTTTAAATTTGTTTTTATGCAAATATTGACCTTTTGCTCTCACATGGTTGATTACATTGAGTATGCATTGCACTGGGTCAATCTGCCGCACCAGACCTCTTTAGAATGTTGGAAAGCAAGGGTGACACTTTGAGAACGAAGTATTTTCAATCATTGCCTCCTATATATGTGAAAGTTGCACATGAATAATAAAGACAAAAGAAAAAGAATACATTTGAGTTATGATGCTGGTGAAGAATACTTATATACACCACTGACTGCCAGTGAAAAACAAACAAGTCTGTCTTGGAAGAAGTACAGCTAGAATGGTTCCTTGGAAACAAGGATGGTGAGGCTTGGAACATGCTATCAAGAGAGACCAGTCCCTGGAAAAGAATATCATGCTTGGTAAAATAAAGGGACAGTAAAAGGGAGGACAACCTTTGACAAGAAGGGCTGACCCAATGGCTCAAACAATCGGCTCAAACATAACAATTGTGAGGACGCACAGGACCAGGCTTTGTTCTGTTCTTGTACACAGGTTTGCTAAGAGTGGGAACCAACTCAACCACACATCACAACAACAACCACACTGTTTGGTTGGAAGTTGGCCAGGATGCTGGTTCAGATCCAGGTTTAAAGGGTGTCTAGGATGTCTCCACTAGTCTCTATCAGACCAGTCTAATCTTTATCTTTTAGAATTTAAAAAATAATTATTGTGAGGGGCTGAGCCCCGGTGGCGTAGTGGTTGAGTGTGGGACTGTGGCCAACTGATTTGGCGGTTCAAAATCCAGCAGCAGCTCTCCAGGAGCAAGGCTGGGCCTCCCACTCCCACCAGAGGACAGTGATGCCCCCCCCCCCACCAAAAAAAAAAACAATTATTGTGACTTAGGTAAAAGCTTACAGAGCTGATCACGGTTTTTTAAATTTTTTATTTTTGATCCGGCTTATAGTCAACAAGTCAGACATTCTGATTTAACCCATCCATTGCAATCCCCTCAGTCTACTATTACTTATCCCTCTTATCCATGCCTCTTTCTTTTTTGACCCTTTGAACTCTGTCTTTAGGTCAGCAGTTCTCAATCTGCGGGTCGAGACCCCTTTGGGGAACAAAAAACTCTTTCACAGAGGTTGTGCGATTCATAACAGTAGCAAATTTACAGTTATGAAATAGCAACGAACCTCCCACTCCCACCAGAGGGCAGTGATGCCCCCAAACAAACAAACAAACAAACAAAAAAGAAACAGCAACGAAAATAATCGTATGGTTGGAGTCACCATCTGAGGAATGTATTAAAGGAAGGTTGAGAACCACTGCCTTAGGTAAATGCAGTCCCTTTGATCTTAGATGGTTAGTTATTCTAACACAGTGATGAGTTGGGCTCTAAATCTGAAGAGAAAAGGGAATAATTGGGGGTCCCAGCAGTTGCTACCAGGCCAGTAAGCCTGGGTTTTGTGTTTAAAATTTTTGAGTTCTATTTCAGTTTTCTCTCCTACTCTAATCCAGGACTCTCTTTTCTTTCTTTTTAAAATTAGTTTGCTTTTTTCACCCACCTCCAAGTTTGCTTATTTTTAACAGTTTCAGCAAGCTACAATTCATATCATATATTTCAATAGTTCGGTCACATTCATAAGAGTTGTGCAACCAGAGGGGGTGAAGGGAGACATCGGTTCATGTAAGTCATGAAAAAGTAATCATGATTTATAAAGTATCAAGGGTTCATGAGGAAGGGAGGGGTAGGGAAGGGAGGGGGGAAATGAGGAGCTGATATCAAAGGTTCAAGTAGAAAGAAAATGTCTTGAGAATGATGATGGCCATATATGTACAAATGTGCTTAACACAATGGATATATGGTTGGACTTTGATAAAAGTTGTACTACCCCCTAATAAAATGATTTAAAAAAGAGTTGCGCAACCAACATCATAATCATAAATATCTGATCTCTTCTTCCTTCTCCTATTTTTAGATCCCATTTCCCTCCAGCCTCCATGCCATGTTCCTTTGAATCTAGCAATCCAATTGTTGCCTCTATAGATTTGTTTAGTCTGGATTTCATATACAGGAAAACACAAATTCAAGACAAACAGTCTAACAATGACAGAATGAAACAGAAAAACATCAATTGAAACAAAGCAGGAAACGATCAATAGAAAATGATGACAAGGTCACATTTTGATAACCCAGGACTTCCTAATGTGATACTTTACTAGCTGAATACAACCTAGTTCTTAGGTCCTCAGGGCCTGAAGATTAGTGTTTACATGCTCTATTAGTCCACTGCCCTAATTATGCCTATGTGTTTTTGGATGGTTGTCACTCTTCTCTCTTCTGGATTAGGAGAGACTACATGAATGCTCATGAGATTTTAAAAACCCAGTGCGTCTCACTAAATTAGGATGAAACACTTTGTCTTTTTAAATGACACTATGCCAATTGACCTGGGTGTCCCCCAATCTTGTGGTCCTGATTTCCCAGGTCCAGCAACTTGTTACCGCAAGATGTTTAGTTATGTCTATGAAATTTTTATCACTTTGTTCTTTGTATGCTCCAACACATTCATGGGTATATTTGCAGCAAGAGTAAATAAATCAAAAATCTCTTGTCATCGAGTGAATGCCGACTCACAGTGACCTTATAGGACAGGATGGAACTACCTGCTGTAGACGGGCACTGGACCTCCACTCAAGTACTTCCTCAGGGCAAGAACACTTTGTTCTATTTAATTGGCATTCCATGATGCTCACTTTCCCGACACGATCACCGAAGACAGATGTGTGCAAAAGCAAATGTGGTGAAGAAAGCTGATGGTGCCCGGCTATCAAAAGGTATAGCACGTGGGGTCTTAAAGGCTTCAGTAAACAAGCAGCCATCCAGCTCAGAAGCAACAAAGCCCACATGGAAGAAGCACACCAGCCTGTGTGACCACGAGGTGTTGAAGGGATTCGGTGTCAGGTATCAGAGAACTAAAATTATATCATTATAAATAGGGGGAGTTCAGATTGGCAACCCAAAGCCCATCAAGAGGTGAAGCGACATCCTCTTACAGAGGGGTTGCAGGGAGGAGATGAGCAGTTAAAGTACAGTGTAGTAACAAAGAAATATGCATCTTTCCTCTAGTTGTCAAATGCTTCCTCGACCCACTATCATGCTCCCAGTTCTGTGGCCCACTGGGATGGGTGTTCAATTCCAGCAGGGGCTCCACAGGAGCAAAGATTGGGCCTCCTGCTCCCACCACCAGAAGGCAGTGATGCCCAACAAAAAACAAACAAAAACAAACAGAAAGAGCTTTTTGCACTGTGTATTGGTAACTTGTTTGAGCGACTGTTTTGTTTCTTCATATGAACTCAAATTGTTGTCTCTGACACACTGTGGTGCCAATGTATCTGTATTTAATTCATGTCTGCATCTTGGTGAGAGTTTAGCCTCTTAATATCTGATCTCTTGTGGTTATAATGGAAAAATGAGTGAGCACTTTTATTTGCTGTTTGTATAGCATAGATGAGGTCAGTTTTAGCTGGTATTTCCAGATATCAATCAGTAATTTACAAGAGCCCTGGTTGCATCCTGGTTAAGTATTGGACAGCTAACTGCAAGGGCGGCCATTCTAAAGCACCAGCTGTTCCATGGGAAAAGATTGGGTTCTCTATTTCCATAAAGAGTTACAGTCTTGGAAACTCACAAAGGCAGTTCTCTACCTTGTCCTGTAGGATGGCTATGCGTTGTAACCCGCTACACTACCAGTGCTCCATCGCCTACTCAGAATGTAATTCACCAGTGATGCCCACAAAAACAAAAACAATAAAACAAAACAAAACAAAATGTAATTCACACCTCTATACTTTCTCTGAAACCTAGGATTTCAGGATTATCTTCTGTTATCTGTTTTAGTAGGTCTCTGGCATTTTTTTACTTTATTATTTTAGGTCTCTGGTATTTTTACTGTAGAGGGTCTGTGTAGGAAGTCTGCCTAATTCACCACCTTACTGGAAATCCTTATGATTTTTGTTTTATTTCCCATCCTTTATGCCCAGGACTTTCTGTTGTGATCCTGATCAGAGTGTTTGGTAGTAGTAGCTGGGTTCCATCTAATTCTTCTGGTCTTCAGGTAGTGAAGACTGAGGTTTGAGTGGTCTATTAGTTTGGGGGACTAATTTGTTTCCTTGAGTCTTTGATTTTCTTCACTCTTCTTTTCTCCAGACAAGGAAAGTCCAATAGTTGCATCTTCGATGACAAGGCTTTAAAAACTTCAGTTATTACTCAAGTAGAATGTAGAACCTTGTCTTTGTGAAATATGCTATGCTAATTGTTGTAGTTGTTCCTTGCCCATAGAACTCTAGGGCTGTAATTTTTAAGTAAGCAACTCAATCAGGTAACCAGGGCTTTCTCCTGCAGGACTGCTGGATGGCTAGTTCATGAGTGATTGGCCATCTTCATGGGTCCTTGAGGATTCACTCTCAAAATTCGGTACCATTGACGCAATGCCAACACACAGTCTTAATTTTAATCTGAATATTCTATAAAGGATTTCAATGAACTGGTGGAACTTTTTAAAGCTTCAAAAGAATAGAAAAGACTCAAAACTAGTAGGACACTATACTAGAGAATAATATACTAGAGAATGAGAACAACTTAGTAGGCCTCTATAGAAACCTAACAAAGATGATAAAAATACGATCAGGTTATAGGAATTATATATGTACAAATAAGATGGTGTAAGATGAGCAAATTCCTCAGATTTTGCAAACATTTCCAGTTAGAGACATAAACTTAAAATAGTATTGGCACAATTAACAAAAATAGGAACGCTGAGGAGTAATACAAACCACTTCTGAGTAAGTGAAAATTTTGTTATTCAGGTAAACTTGAGCACAAGTATGAGTGAAGGTTAAGGAGGTAAATCTATAGGCTACACCCACAGTAAAGATAAAAGGAGGCCCTGGACTCTCTGAAGGACAACTCAATAAAACAGAAAATACAACAGAAAAAATGTTCAGAGGTACAAAGGAAAAGTAGAAGTACAGTGTCAAAGAAGCCAAAAACAGGTTTATTTCTTCAGAATGGGTGAAAAGCTGTCAAATGCTAAAGAGGGAAGAAGGAGAAAGGCCTAAAAAAGGACCATTATCTATTGACAGTGAAAGCAAATGGTTTTAAAATCTAGAAAAAATAAGGTTCAGTTATTTCTACTGAAAAGCCAGTGACTCGGGCTGAGCCCCGGTGATCGGGCTGAGCCCCGGTGGCGTAGTGGTTGTGCGCGGGACTGCGGCCCACTGGGACGGAGGTTCAATTCCAGCAGTGGAGCTGGGCCTCCTACTCCCACCACCGGAGAGCAGTGATGCCCCAAAAACCAAAAAAAAAAAAAAAAAAAAAAGCCAGTGACTTGAAAATTACCTGTTAGAAACAGAGAAATTAGTAGTTTTGAGTTAAAGTATAAGCAAACCTTGACTTGATATACTAAGAGTCAATACTAGATGGCCTTTAAGTCTCATAAAGACCACTGGTTTTTAATTTATACGTCAAAATTCTGAGACATCTCACAGTATAGGGGCTCTCATGAAAAGGCCTCTATAGAATACAGTTTAAAGCCCAATCATTAAGCACAACTCTTTGTTGACTCTGGAGTTGCTAGAGGCACGCATGGTTAACACTTAACCAACTTGGCTGCTAAGAGAAAGATGGGCAGTTCAAGTCCACTCAGAGAAACCTTGGAGGAAGGGCTTGGCAAGCCACTGTAAAAAAAAAAAAATCAGCCACTGAAAGCCCTATAAAACATAGTTCTACATTGACACATGAGGCTGCCATGAGTGAAAGGCAAACTTTTTTGTTTGTTTTGCTTTGTTCATTTGGAAAACAAAACTGGATGCTCAGCGAGGCACAGATTCTTCCAGTCATAAATAGAGTTCACCAACACATCAGATGTGAACTCAAGACCTAGCAGGGCCCCAAGGTAGTTTAATAACAGTGTACAAAGCACTTTTCTTTTCCTGTCTAGACCTCAATTTTCTCATCTGTCAAGGTAGGAGTTGATCTTTTGAGTCCCTGAGAAGACTGGGATTCTGTGACCCAGAATCCCTTTATACTCAGTGCTTTACCTTCCTCCTCAAAGTGAGCACCCCCCAATCTCTTCATATGGCCCTTCCTACTACAATCTGTGAGGCCAAACAACTTGCTGAAATTCACACAGCATGTCGGCACAAAAGTGTACTTGGACGGACCAAGTGTACTTGGCATTAGAGTCGTGCTTTTCTCTGACCTTGCAATGTGTTCACTCAATCAGAGAAAGTGCACTGAGATTTCCAGTACTTAAAAATATTGGTTGTTCCTTACACATGACAATAAGAGATTAAACATATAGGCTTTTTAATTTATACAACAATAAAAGTAATTTGTTTTTATGTGTGTGCCTTTGTCAGACATTGCCAGCATGTACTAGCACCAGGCTACTAACTTGTGTTCTAGAGAAAGAATTGATCACTTTTGGTTTTGACAAAATTGCAACAGGCTTCTTGACAACCAAGACAGACTGAAGGCCTCAAGCTAAGGTGGCACGCCATGAGAAACAAATGGGTGGGGGCAGTGGGCGCTGGTGCTGAAGCGACGGTGGCGGAAAAGATTCAGGAAGTGGCCAGGGACAAGCTGGGAAGGTAGGTAGTGGTACTTTCGGAGCAAGGAAACTAATATCCTTTTTATCTATGAGGACTCGATTAATTTGTAATTATTGTGATGTTGCGGTTAAAGCACCCAGCTGCAAACCAAAAGGATCAGCAGTTTGAACCCTCTAGTTCGCTATTCTTCAGGAAAAAGATGTGAGAGTCTGCTTCCATAAAGATTTAGTCTTGGAGGGCTGAGCCCCGGGGGTGCAGTGGTTGAGTGTGGGACTGCGGCCCATGGGCTTGGCAGTTCAAATCCAGCAGCAGCTCTCAGGAGCAAGGCTGGGTCGCTCCCACGACCACAGAGAGCAGTGATGCCAAAAAAAAAAAAAGATTTCGTCTTGGAAACCCTGTCAGGAAGTTCTGTGTTGTCCTTTCGGGTCACAGTGAATTGGACTCAACTTGAATGCAATGGGTTCAGTTTGGTATTAAGTGTTAACAAGACAGCACAGATTTGAGATTATGGTTCATCTTCACTAATTCATTTAAGTGGGGACATGCGGTCTAAATATAAATCATTACAGTTTAAGGCAATATGTGTAAATATCTATGAATTTATGAATTGAACAAAGTCTAAGACAGAATTTCTTAACCTTGTCAGTATAGACATTTTGGACCAAATAATTCTTTGTTGTAAAAGTGTTGCCTTGTACACTGTATTTAGCGACATCCTGGGCCTCCACCTACTAGATGTCAATACCTTCTCCCCTCAACATGACAACCAACCAAAATGTCTCCAGATGGTTTTAAATGTCCCCTGGAGGGCAAAAGTGGCCCCAATTGAGAGTGGATGAGTACAGAAATTTATGGTAAGTGTCATCCAGCCAATACAGTGTATGAATGCTGAGGAAAAAATACCATAGAAGAGGTGTACTTCCAACTACATCTAGAAATAGATAAAATTTGGGTAGGTGGGGATGGGAGAAAAATAAGAGGAAGAGTTTCAGGAAAGAAGACTGACTTAGAAGATGAAAAGTAAATACAAACCCATTATTGCTGAGATGATTTCAAATAACAGAAACCCTACACAGGAAAGAAGAACTTTGCATTTCCCAAATTTTAAATCTTTATGGAAGCAGACTGCCAGTGTGGCTGGTGGGTTTGAACCACTGACCTTTCAGGTAGCAGCCAAGTATTTCGACCACCACGCCATCAGGGCCTTTCAAAGTTAAGGAGATGAGAAAGTCTTAAGTTCTACTAGGGAATGTTGCAGGTGTCGAGAGCAGGTCCCTCTAGGTTCCTTTTATTGGAAGAAAAAGATAATATTGGAGTCAGAGCATGGATGACTATATTTATATGACTAATATTTACAGTATTTCACTGTGTTGTATTTAGAGCAGTTGTGAAATTAGAGCGAATACAACAGAACTAACAACTAATACTTATATAAGATAATACCAGGGCTGAGCCCCGGTGGCGTCGTGGTTGTGCGCGGGACTGCGGCCCACTGGGATGGAGGTTCAATTCCAGCAGTGGGGCTGGGCCTCCTACTCCCACCACCGGAGAGCAGTGATGCCCCCCCCCAAAAAATATATATATATAACATGGATGTTTAATAGTATAGCAGTCAAACCAATGGTATTTCCATGTATTCCCTCTTTTTGAGAGGACAGAATGTTCTTGGCTATCGTGACTTACTTACATTATATCTATGTTTTGGAACAAAGAGGGCAAGCTCAGAATCAGGACAGAAGGGATAATTATTTAACAACTAAGATTTTAGTTAGTCATGGTCAGGGTGTTTTCCAAAAGATGCAAAAACAAAGCTGAGTCTTGGATAGCTATTATTTTACACGGCGAGTTTATAAACTTTGATCTTCTTCTTGATCAGAAAGATCTGGAGAGCTTTGAAGAATATGAATACCTAATCTCAACAAGATACAATTTAACCAGGCTAGAGCAAGGCTGGGTGATTCCTATATGCAGCAAGGGTTAGGAAAAACTAATACATAGCAATACTCTCTTCCTGAGGAAGCACAGACCCAGAATAGTGCTTTGACACTTTTGCCTCAATTCACACAATTATCTGGGGATAGGGCTGAGATTAGTATCTGGACTCCTGGAAGTTCAGGCTCTGGAAGCTACCACAGAGTATCGGGCTAAATTCCATACTTCCGTCAAGTATCTGATGACTTAGTTCTTCATTTTGCCAGGGTTAAAGCCTGAATTAATCTAATCATAAAGCTATTGACTTAAACATCCTCTCAAGTGTCTAGGGTAATGGATGTTGGTTTCATTCTTGTCTCTTGGGGGCCCTCAGGAAAGCAAAGGGTCTCAAGAGACAACCCAGAAAGCCAGATAAACAAGCCAAACCGCCCAACTCCACAGAAGATAATGACTTTTAAAAATTCAGTCAGTGAGTTTTTTTACTGCATAAAAGCAAGCCGTGGTTCCTCTCCACCAGGCAAAATACTTACAGAGATGCTATCTCCATGCTTTCTCTTTATAAGGTGTGTGTGTGTCTGTTCATGCGCAAACAATCAAAGGCAGTTAGTTGCTAAGGTAAGCTCAAAGATCCTTTTTAACAAGAAATACACGTCTTCAGCCTTGGATAAGCACCCTCTACACACCTGGTGTTTCCCCGAAAGGAAAACTGGGGGTGGGGACACCCCATGCATTAGGCCCACCTCCCTGTTGTGTCACTCCTGGATTCTGGCAACAGATGGTAAATGAGGTTTGCAGAGACTGCCAACCTGGGAATCGGAGCCAGCCCTATATATTCATTCTATTCATTCCCAGGCTACTAACAGATAGCCATGAGAACAAAGAAACTCCCATCTAGAGGTTTTAGTAATCCCAGAAAACCAATTGCCTGTAACTCCAGAAGAAGAAACAGAACCCTCTGCCTTCTATTCCTCAGGGATATGGCTTAGGAAACTAGGAAATTTATGCTGGCAAGGGCCTTGGTAAGGGTTTCCAGGACAGGCTCTGGTACCAGGCACTCAGAAGCCACGAATCACTAAAAACAGTCTGTTCCTTAAACTAAATTTAATGGAAGTAAAGGAGAAATGATAGTCCTAAAACTCAGTACCTAATACTCATATGCACGCACGCACATACACAAAAAACACCCCAAGAACAACACCTCAAGTTGATCTTGACTCACAGCAGCAGGCTAGAAGTTGACTCAGGCAGGGTAGAAGTTGACTTGTGGGTTTCCAGGACTGTAACTCTTTAGGGTAGAAGAGCGCCTCCTCTTGCTCCACTGGAGTGACTGGTGGTGGTTTTGAACTGCTGACCTTAAGCTAGCAGCCCCATGTGTATAATAAAAAGGTATGTGTATCTGTTTTGAAGGCAAATGGTATTGCTGGTCCAATGACCACATGACAATTACCAATTAAAGAAAAGGTTGGCAGAACTCCTAATCTTAAATCATTATTAAAAATGGGAAGCGGCACTGCGGGCCACAGGGTTGGCAGTTCCGGTACAGCAGCAGCTATCCCGGAGCAAGGCTGGGCCTCCTACTCTCACCAGGGAGCAGTGATGCCCACAAAAAAAAAAAAAAAAAAAGGAAGCAACTTCCTATTGTTTTTTATGAACTACATAAAATCTCCCTTACCCTTTCCTGGGCTTATGTATTTTTAAGGTCATGACACTTGAGAGCTCCCCCAAAATATGAAACAGCACCATTTTTTCTTTTTGATGGTGTCAAACCTGGGGGAAATTAGTGGGGGGGGGGGAGCACCACCCTCTTAATTAAGAAATTAACCTTTACTTCCTAGATTAAACCATTAAGGAAGATAAAAATGCCTCCACACAACAAGTTGAGAAATTCCCTGCTCCATTCTATACACTCTTTACCAACTCGGAATGCAAAGCAGTCATATTTTCTCCAGAGTATGCCCCAGCAGGCTATAAATACAAAGTATTTATTTAGGACTGATAACTCAAACTTTGGCAGGCACTATAGATGCACCACAGAATTTTTGAAGAACCAGATCAGCCCTCCCACTGAAGAGACATGATCAAAAGTCATCATTTTAGTTGCCCTTGAGTCAGCTCCGAGTCCTGGTGAGTGACCTCAGATATTAAAGAATGAAGTTTCCTAGTCCCAGTCATCTTCATGACCACTGGTATGCTTGAGTCCACTGTGGTGACTACTCTATCAACTTAACTCATTGAGGGTCTCCATGGTTTTCAATGACCCTCTATCAAGCATGATGTCCTTTTCCAGCAGCTACACATCACAACCCTGTTAAGGACTGAATAGTGTCATCACCTGTGGCAGTTACATAAGCTTTTGTCAACTTGAGACTATGAAGAATGAATGGGGGGCTGAGCCCCGGTGGCGTAGTGGTTGTGCGCAGGACTGCGGCCCACTGGGATGGAGGTTCAATTCCAGCTCACAGGAGCAAAGGCTGGGCCTCCTATTCCCACCACCAGAGGGCAGCGATGCCTAAAAAAAAACTGAAAAAAAAAAAAAGAATGAATGGGTAGACCTGCCAATCAGGTCACAGTTTGATGACCTCATTTGGAGGTGCAAAGGAGATACACAGCTCGCTGGAGGTGGGATACAGGCACACTCCCTGTGAGACATTCCTGTTGACAAGACACATGGAGCTACACTAGAGTCCTGGAGCTGAAGGAGCTAGGTGGAGACCCCTGCCAGTGCTGAGATGCTTCCACTGCCATTGGATCCACAAGACTTTCCACCGACTGGCCTGTGATCTTCCTGCATTCGGCATCATTGCATGTGTTGTGTGAATCTGAAGAGGAATTTATAGACTGGTATCGTACATGTGCGCGAATACTGGACTTATGGACTTCATCTGGACTGGGTTGGGCTCTCTCTTGCACACATATAAATCTCCCTGGGTTTGTTTCTCTAGTCAACCCAGAGCAACACATCACCCCAAAAGGGAATAATTGGCTCTTATACTTGTTGAAACGATCTTGTTTGAAAATAGGGTTTTTCTTTTGTTCTATGAATGAGGTCATACCAGTGTAGGCTGATCCTAAATTTAATCATTTATGAGTTATAAAAGACAAGAATAGACACACACACACACACACACACAAGCTGAAGACAGATGCTAAGGAGTGTTACCAGACATAAGAAACTGAGAAACTGAGAAACTTACAAATGGCTGAGAACTTGATTTGGACTTCTGGACTCTAGAACTGTGAGAAAGTAAATTTATTGTTTTGTCACTACAGCACTAAATGATCAATACATATGCCACTTTTTGCTTAGCATTTAAAACATCCTATTTCAGCTACTCTCACACTAATGAAAATCACTAATGGGTACACTGTATAGTAATTATTACAAATACAATAAAATTATCTTATGATTAGAGAAAAAAAATCATCAAAAAGTAGTAATACTCAATCTAAGTTTGTCTTACTAGTTTTTGTTCTTACTTCTCATTGTGAATTGTGTGAAGGTTTACAGAGCATATAATCAGTTTACATTCAATAATTCATATTTTATTTCATTCCATTCAATGCAACCCCCTTAATGTAACAACACTTATTCTACTTCCTCACTATAAAGTCTTCTGTTTCCACTCCTCCTCCTTTCCTAACTTATTACCTCCTTAGTTTTTTCTAACTTTTGTCCTTGGGTAAATTCTGCTTTTTAATCTCAAATTGCTAACTAGTCTACAGTGTATGCACCTCAGTAGTGTTATTGTTCCTCTTCGAGACTTTTCTATTAATTAACAAAATGTTGAGTCGGGGGGAGAGTTCAGTTCCAGAGAACTATGGGCCATTATTTTGGAGATTTACCAGTAAGCCTGGTCTCTTTTAAGATCTTGAGTTCTATTTTACATTTTTCTCCCATTCTATTCAGTACCATCTAATATAATCCTTTTCAGAGTAGTTGGGAATGGTAGCTGGACACCATCAGTTCTTCTGGTCTCTGTTTTGTGGAAACTGATAGTCGCTTCATCTGATAGTGATCTGGATTAATTGTTCCAATGTGATTTTTATCACCCTTGCTCCAGACAGGGAAAGACCAACTGCACCTCAGGTCGTCATTCATAAGTAGTTAGCCACCAAAAAAAACATTATCTTGATGGACTATGTAACACTAATTGATCTTGGTGTCTCTCAAGATTATGGTCCTGGGCACTCCAAATCCGGGGTCTTATTCCCTCATGGTGTTTGGTTATAGCAAAGAGATTTTCATAACTCTTCCCACCACACCAACCATGAATATATTTGAATTTAGGTAAGTTTTTGTGTGTTATTTTCATGGTGCTGGGGCTTTCACAAAAGAACATTTGATACCCGGTTTGTAGCAATCTAAAGTATTATTAACCTTTAAATATAAAACTTTCCCTTTTATATTTAAACATAAACCTCTTCTTTTCATTAGCTCTATACAGTAATGTGTTTTAACTTTTCTTCCAGTCTTTCCAATTAAGTCTTTCTACTTAACTACCCCCACTTTTTTTTCCTTTTTAAATCATTTTAGTGGGAACTGACACAACTCTTATGATAATCCATACATCTATCCATTGTGCTGAGCACATTTGTACATTTGTTGCCATCATCATTTTAAAAACTCTTTCTACTTGAGCCCTTGGTATCAGCTTCTCATTCCCCCCTCCCTTTCCCTCCTTCATGAACCCTTGATAATTTATAAATTATTAATCTTTCATGTCTTATACTAACCAATGTCTCCCTTCACTCACTTTTCTGTTGTCCATTCCCCTGGGAGGGGGTTATAGATAGATCATTGTGACTGGTTCGCCTTTTCTCCCCCTACCTTCCTCTTACCCTCCTGGTGTGGCCACTCTCATTATTGGTCCTGAGGGGGTTATCTGTCCTGGGTTCCCTGTGTTTCCAGCGCTGATCTGTACCCATGTACATGTTCTGGTCTAGCCAGATTTGTAAGGTAGAATTGGGGTCATGATATTGGTTAGTGGGGGGGGGGGGGGGAAGGGGGGGAAATGAAAGAACTAGGAGAAAGTTGCATGTTTCATCTGTGTTATACTGCAACCTGACTGGCGCATCTATGTCCTTTAACTCTTCTGTAAGGGGGTGGGCTTTCTACCTTCACTTCTTTCTGGGAATTTGCTCATTCATCACTTACCAAGTGCCCATAGTTGCAATGAGTGATTCTGATGTACTCATAGTGGTGTGCAAGCCATTGCTCTAATCTAGTCAAGTCACCAAGACCAAGCCCATTCTGTTTTGCTGTGACTGTCCTCTGAACATATCAGGCACTGATGCCTTGACTCATTTTTATCACCTCTGCTTATAAAATGTTTTCTTTGTCTTTTGATTGATTTGTCAAAGCCAAGGAAGTCTTTACTCTTCCTCAAAGGGAGCTCTCACTCTCATAGCTCATACTGATCTCTCTTGTCCTCAGCCTCCAACACCCATGGCTTGTTTTTAACACTAACATGACAATTTTTAAGGTTGGGTTGAGTTACAGTGTGTGATAGTGTTTCACAGCAAACTAATAAACTCTTTCAATAGGAACAATGTTGTTTTTTTGGCATCACTGCTCTCCGGTGGTGGGAGTAGGGAGCCCAGCCCCACTGCTGGAATTGAACCTCTGTCCCAGTGGGCCGCAGTCCCGCGCACAACCACTACGCCACCGGGGCTCAGCCCAACAATGTCTTATTCTATTGTGAATATCCCCTCATATCCAGCACCATTCTGGACACATAAGAGCTCAACACATCTGTAAGAAATCACTTTGGAAAAAAATACTTTACTGCTTAATTTATGTAAAAGACATATGCATAGTCTGCTGCTTCCAACGGAGTCCTTTTAAATATTTATCTTAGTAAATACTATGGCTAGAGAGGATGTAGAAGGATTGAAATACTTTCACATTGTTGGTGAGACTGTAAATATATACAGCACTACCTCAAATAACGGGGAATGAAAATACCATATAATCCCCCCCCCCAACAAATACGATGTAATGAAATACAGTAAAAATTGTTTACTCTGATAATAACAGGGACAGCATCTACATTGGCAAACAAATATGAGTGAATCACCTGCTCAAGACTAGATTAAAATGCAGGATACTTCAGGTTACCCTACTGCAACATGCAAATAGGTAACATGACACTGAAGCAAAAAATCCCAATGCCACTGTTGGGGATAAACAAGCATCTTGAAACAGGACCCTTATTTGTAAATGTTCAGAAACAAAGAGGAGGCCTTTGAGGGGCATACAAGATCAAGAGCTAACAGGGCAGAAAAGGGAATTGAAGGGCAAAGAGGAAGAATAGAAGGGCAGTGAGAAAATTTCACCCTTAGAATACAAGGTAAACATAGGTAAATTCTTCCCCTTGAGTACATAAAGTAAAGCAATTTCATATATTTTTAAGCACAGTCACATACCATATAAAGTTCATTCAGGCAATGTGTCCTCTTGCATTTATGCCCCTAGTCTCATAGGGTATACAGCTACTTCTCACTGAACATGGTTAGGTTTTAAAGACTAAGCCTTTATGCAAAAACTTGCCTTAGGCATAAATGGAAGACCACTTGAAATCACAAAATGAAGACTCTCTACATCCTGACCTAAATGGCAATTACATCATTACATAACTGCCACTGAAAATCATAGCCCAACCAAGTTGATACACAACCTTGACCATCACATCACATCACAGTGAGCATTACTTTCAACTCCCACTCAGGGGTTGCTGTCACCTCAAAATTTTTAAATATTATCATAAATGTGAAGTGTAGAATAATGAGATAGCTGACAAATGAGGAGAAGGTGAATTAAAAGTTCAGAAATCCTCAGACAACATGATGCAGTAAACTCAACAGCTTCCTACCTCTTCTATACAAAGCCATTGAGTTTCCAGACATATATAGTACAGTACACATATGAGGGGACTTCAAAAAGTTTGTGGGCAAATGGAATTGAAAGAGAACAGATTTGGGCTGAGCCCCGGTGGCGTAGTGGTTGTGCGCAGGAGCGGCCCACTGGGACGGAGGTTCAATTCCAGCAGTGGGGCTGGGCCTCCTACTCCCACCACCGGTGAGCAGTGATGCCCCCCCCCAAAAAAAAAAAGAGAGAACAGATTTTTTCATGGACTTTTTGAAACCCCATCATATCTTGATAGTCATAATAAATATTTGTTACTAGTTTATGCATGTACCATACTTCCTATCTATAAAATAGCTATAGTGTAACAGTGTATATGCTCTGATGTGTTGGCAGTAGCATTGTCTTATGTACAGCATGTCTTTTGAGTGTTGTACCATTATCTGTTTAATTTTCTTTAGAAAATGACCATGAAGTACATCCTGGCTCCCAAATACAGCTAAACCAGTGCTGGTGAGAGCAGCAACAAGAGGCACAGGAGAATGGTGGATTTGGAAGAGGTTATTAAACAACCTGAAAGTGGGAAATCAATGAATGCTACTGCTTATGATTTAAGCATGTCATACTCAACAATTACAACAATCCTCAAAAGCAAAGCAAAAATTAGCCAGGATATTAATCCAAGCTGAAAGCTATAAAGCTAACAAAAATTCAAGAGGGACCTGTAACAGATAAGGGAAATTGCTAGTGATGTGGTCGGAGGACTAAACATAAAATGGACCCTTCAGCACCCTGACAATCATTGCTGAGGCACAAAGCTTGTTTGAAACACTTAATGAAAAAGCAGAACCTGACTATGTTCACAGAATCACACAGCATCCAGAATATTCTGCTAAACCTTTAGTCACAAATGACTGTAATGGAAAGGATTGGTGGAAACTCATTGATCTTTCCCTGGTGCCTTCTATGAGCCAAAGGAGCTCAAATAGTGAAGTGCTAAGCTGCGAACCAAATGGCTGGCAGCCTGAAACTATCCAGAAGCTCGGAGGGAGGAAGACCTGCTGATCTGCTTTCACAGCTAAAACAACCCTGTGAACAGCTCTCCTCCTGCATGCGGTCGCTATGGACCAGGACTGACTTGACAGCACATGGGACTTTAATGATGGCCATTATCATAAGGCTAATAGACCCAAGGGGAAGACTGTAATCTGCTTCTCTGTATGAAGGCAATACATATGGGTAGAATTAACTTAATGACAGTGAGTTTGATGTGTGTGTGTCAATATGTAATTTGAAAGAGAAACAAAAATAAACCCACTGCCATTGAACTGATTCTGAGTTATGCTCACCCTCTGTAAGGTTTCCAAGGCTTAAATCTTTATGGGCGCAGACAGTCTCATCTTTCCCTTAAGGAGCGGCTGGTAGGTTTGAATTGCTGACTTATTAGCAGTCCAATGCTTACCCCACAGAGCCACCATACTGATACATCAGATCAATACTGTAACAGGGGAATAAAACATCCTGCATAAATAAGAATGATGAATTCTAAGTGTGAATCAAGCAGGAGAGGCCTCACAGAGAATGTGGGGATTTAGTGGAACATTTGAAATATGGAGAATTTGCTAAGAGAGAAGGCTCGAGCATTTTAGTGTTGAAAAAAAAAAAGATGTTAAAGCTAGTTATTTTAGGGGAGAAACAGTCATATATTTTTACAGCTGCTCATTTGGGACTCTAAATCAAGGACGTCTTCTCATATCTTTGTCAATGCTCTCTTTCTCCTTTTCATTTTACTTCACTACTGAAATGGTCAAGTCCTGCGTGGAAGCACAGCCAGAAAGCTCCAGAATAAGGTGAATGCTGGCCAAATCTGCTCTGTCACCTCCAAGTCCAGGCAGCCCCGCTAGCCCAGTCCTGTTCTCCTGGCAGCCACGGAAGGAAAGCTAATTAGATCCTCTGGGGGGGCCAGGTTTGGGGTGGGGGTGGGGGGTGGGGGGGTAGGTGTTTGCAATCTGCATGCAGGCAGATGCTTCCTTAGCCCTGGTGGTGCCCTGTCTCAGTAGGAAAGTCTACCGGTGACTGGGAGGCCAGCTCTGCAGGAAAAAAGGCTGCATGGAAAACAAGGATGGACTGGGCAGTAGAAATAAAATCACCTTAATGAAACCACTCAGCAAGATCCCTGGCCCCAAACCTTGGCTCCAATCACTATCAGTATCATTCTTACTACTCTCAGGATTGCAGAAACACCTCAATTAGACTCTAGCAACTAGAAGAGGCTGTTTCGAAGCCCACTCGGGTGACGTTGGAGAAGCAACTCCAGAGATGACAAGTGTTAAGTTATGGCAGGTTGTTTTTTTTTTTTTTTTTTAAAGGTACAAGATCGCATTCCAATTGCACGGGTCCGAAGACCCTGCCTTCCGGGGCCGCTCGGGTACTTGTCGGCCGCGTGACCTTGGCCCGGCACCTGGCCTCTCCGTGCCTCAGTTTCCTCCTCTGTAAAGTGAGGCGCCTCTCGCTGCGGCCCCGCCAGAAGGTGCTCTTTGCAGCTTTCGGGGGTGAGGGGGTGGGGAGGGATAGGGGCACCTGGCGAGCTCGCAGCCCCTTTTCCAAGTGCAACTCGCCCCCCCCTCCCCGCCCCTCCCGCGTCTCTGGGGCAGGCGGGGCGGAGGAATGCCTGGCCCCTAGGCCCACCCAGTTTCCCCGCGTGCAGGGCAGGAGCGGGGCCCTGCAAGTGCCTGCAGTGGGTCCCTGTCAGCAAGGGCGCCGAGGGTGCGAAGGGTCGACTCCCGCCTCCCGCCGGCAATCCCGACGGGTCCAGCGCGCGGCCCCGCAGCCCGCGCGCAGGGACGCCACTCGGAGGGCAGACCCGGGTCCGGCGGGCGGGGCGGCCAGGGCAGGAGGCACGGGCCCCGGGGCCCTGCCGAGCAGCGGAGATAGCGCGGGGAGGGCGAAGGAAGGGGGCCCGAAGCCCCCGCATGCAGAGCCGCGCGCCCCCCCCGCGGGCCGGGCGGAGGCGCTCACTCACCTGAGGTGCGGGCAACCCCTGTCAGTGCAGCAGCGGCGGCAGCAAGAGGGGCGGGGGGGGCGCGGGGGGCGGGTGCTGCGACCGCGCAGGCGCGCTGAGGATGCCGGGGCTGCGCAGGCGCATCTCGCCCGCTCGCCCCTGGAACTACCAAGAAAATGGTGGCCGAGCCGGGCCGAGCCGGAGACGCCATTTTGGTGGTAGTTTTCCTTGCTACAGAGCCTCTCGGGGCTCTCACGCCGAAGCTGCCCAGAGGGGCGTTCATTGAGCGATGCTTGCCTTGGATCACACCGTGAAGAACCCGTCAGGGTATGGCTTCCTCGACTTCCCCCAGCCCTGAGCGGGCCAATGATAACATGCACGGCCACACAGCTTTAGTCTGGGGAGCCAACTCACACCCGCTGCCATCCAGTCGATTCCGATCCATCGTGATCCAATAGGATAAAGCAGAACTGCCCGTTTGGGTTTCCGGGGCTGAAAACCACTGCAGAAAGCCCCGCCTTTCTCTTCCTGAGCGGCTGGTAGGTTAGAACCGCTGACCTTAACGGCCCCTTCGCATGTGAAAAGGACTTAATAATTTGACCCCTCCCCCACCCGCCTTTCCTCACGACCCTTGATCACTTATTAATGATGTCTTTTCCATGTCTGTCTCCCTTCACCCACTTTCCCATGGTCCGGCCCCCTGGGAGGGGTTATATATCTGTAGATCATTGTGAGTGGCTCCGACCTTAACCCTTAAAGCTTAAGCTCCTGGTATCGCTATTATTGGCCCAATCCAGGGAGGAGCAGCCTAGGAATTGCCTGAGTGTGCCCTTGATGGAATTTGGGATGCCAGGGTCCATGTAGTAAAGGGACCAGATTTTAAGCGGGACACCATTGACTTGGGGGGGGGGGGGAGTTTCTTGATTAAAAATTTGTTCTATATGGAGCAAAAAAATGTTCATGGAATGCAAGAATAGTATTGTAATATACTTATTTAATTTTAAAACACCGCAGGACAAATTGTTAAAAAGTGGGATGTCTGGCCACTTTACCATATAGTCATGAGTCAAATCTTGACTGTGTTGAGCAGAAGTCCCTAAACCAATCTTTTATGTTTTACCTTCTATAAGAATATAGGGCCGAGCCCTGGTGGTGTAGTGGTTGTGCGCGGGACTGCGGCCCACTGGGACGGAGGTTCAATTCCAGCAGTGGGGCTGGGCCTCCTAGTCCCACCACCGGAGAGCAGTGATGCCCACAATAAACAAAAACAAAAAAAGAATATAAATATCCCAATCATGATCCCCTTCCCATTTCTGTAGTATCTTCTACAACTCTGAGGGGCCGACCTGCTGCCAGTCCTGATTTTGTGAGCCTCCTTAATTCTCCATATCCTTTGAAGCAGTCAAGCACAGGGGCAGTGAATTAGTTAATGTGGCTCTTGTAGTCAAAGTCACTAACTCCCACCAAAAGATCTTTCCCTGTATGGGTCTGGTAAGAAGGATTCTTCTGTGAGTAACTCTGAACAGGAGTCTCTGGGATACCATCCTGCTGTGTATAAAATGAGCATTCTGGGAAAGTAAAGGGTGGGATCTCGTTATTAGCAAGAGCCAGGATGGAGCATATCCTCTGGACCTGAGATACCTGTGCAGTGACCTTTCTGGATCCGGAAGACAGCAATGACATCACAGAAGCTGCGGCAGAACCAGGAACCAGAACATAAAAGAGAATAGTGGACTTCCCAGCACACGAAATAAAGCTGAATGCTTTGGGAAAGGAGGCTGGTTTGTGGGATGAGGTGCCTCTGGGCACTTCATGGGGAAAGTTGGGCCTATGGAAACTGGCTGAATACCTTTGAGTTGAGGCTTACTGGAATGGGGTGCCTCTGAGCACTTAATTCAGGGAGCTGGGTTTGCTGACACACTAAATTTTAGCTGAATGCCTTCAGATTGAGACTCACTGTGGAGTGGTATCTCCTTTGGGGCATTTATTATACCTGAAAGAAGTTTGTATTCTGAGCATTTGTCACTTGTATTACAACCTACCAACTTCTTTAATAAATCCTTTCATCATCAATGTTGTCTGAGTTCTGTGTAGCCATTGCAATAGATGTAAGAACCTAGAGAGATCAAGTGGAGAATACCAATTAAACAGCACATGTGTTTTCCTTGGGCATCTTTATGACTTCATCTAGAAGATTAATCTTTGCCTTGTTAAAAACGTAATGAGTATATTTCCATAAGCTATATTTGGGGTCTCCTTTCTTCCCTAGAGAAGGATATTAAACCTCCGTATACCTCAGTTCCTCATGAGACTAAGGTATAACATAGGTTATATCTCACAAGGTATAATGATAGTAAGAAACAAATCATAGTATGCAAGTAAAACACTTGGGTCTCAATAAGTTTGGTAATGTTTCTGTGCTTTACCTTATTTAGCTGGTGAAGACACAAAAACAATCATACTTCTCATCCTTTTATTTGTATGTGTAAGGTAGATTTGGCGACAGAAAGAGAGAGGCAAAGCGATTTATATCAGAGCTCCCAGGTGAGGTTCTCGGGGCCCTAATTAGGGCCAGAGAACTCCTGCCCTACAGGGAAGTACAGAGAAGAGATAGCACCCCGAACACCCAGGCTAGGTTTAGGGGTCCCCAGCTGGCACCCCCTACTTCCCCCTCCCCGCCGGCAAAGCCTCACCAACTGGGTGAGAAGTGGAGACTTTTAAAGCCTGGATCTGGGGAAAGGAGTAGCTGGGGAATTTTCCATAGCTATTGTGTTGTCCACAGATCTGGGGCTAAGCAACAATGTTCAATGCTATCTGCAACCCTTAGCCTCCTACATCTGGGCTAGAAAGTCACCAAAGGGGAGGGGGAGGCCTGGGCTTTCACAGTGTTTTCTTTTTTTTCTTTTTTTGGGGGGGCATCACTGCCCTCAGGTGGTGGGAGTAGGAGGCTCAGCCTTTGCTCTGTGGAGCTGGAATCGAACCTCCATCCCAGTGGGCCGAAGTCCCACGCACAACCACTACGCCACCGGGGCTCAGCCCTTTCACAGTGTTTTCATGAACTCTGAGCATCCTGCCATCTGCCCGCCCCACCAATTCCAGCCTCTTCCTGATAGTATGTATGAGCATATACATACGAGGATATATGCACATGTTTCTCAATTCACTTTAATACAGAATAAGCAAGAATGTTCAGTATTTTTAAAAAATAGTCTTTAGTGTAATGCAATAGTTGCATAATTTAAATTATCCCTCAGTAGACACTTGGTTTGTTTCTAAAGTTTGAGCTGTTATTAAAACAGCGATGAACATTCATGTACCAAAATACTTTGAACTCTGGTTAAATACTAGGGGTCAAATGGCTACATTGTATGGTGCTTGAATGACTGAATTCTTATCACTTAATAAATAAAATGAAGAAAGGTACAACCTTTTGGATAGAGGTGATTAATCATTTTACAGATGAGAACATTAATTGTACCAGTAAGAAAATTTAAAAAAATAAATGACAATTGACACTTGTGATAGTTACATAATTTCATGTCAACTTAAATAGCTTTAGGGGTTGAGTCTAACCTGTTAACTGGGTCACAGTCTGATGATGCCACCTTATAGGTGTGGCCTTCTCATGAGGATTCTGGGAACCTTTTCTCTTTCTCCCTGAAGGTGGGCCACACTCTTTGTCTCTGCTTCACTTTCCTGCTGCTGAGACACTCAGAGAGATGGAGAAGCCACGTGGAGACCCACACCAGCGTTGAGATGCTTCCACCACCACTGGAACCACAAGACTTTCCACTTACTGGCTTGTGATCTTCCTGTATCTGGCATCATTGCATGTGCTGTGTGAGTCTAAAGAGGAATTTATGGACTAATATCAGACATATGGCCTAATATTGGACTTATGGACTTGATCTACACTGGGTTAGGATGTTTCCTTTTTTTAAAAAATTTTTGGGCATCACTGTCCTCTGGTGGGACTGGGAGGCCCAGCCTTGCTCATGGAGAGCTGCTGCTGGATTTGAACCGCCAACCCTGTGGGCCACAGTCGCGCACTCAACCACTACGTCACCAGGGCTCAGCCCTAGGATGTTTCCTTAATATCCAGTTACTCTCTGATACAAAGCTCTTTCTTACACACAATGTCACTGGATTTGTTTCTCTAGTCACCCTGGTCTAACATAATACAACTCCTTTGAGTCCTAAATGATGGATTTTTGGAGGGGCTGCCAAAGATTTCCTTTCTTTTACTATTTTCTAGACAATCTCCTCCATTTCTAAGTCTTTATTAACTAGTTAGCCACAACCCCTAAATGTTGATCTTTTCTCCAGAATTTTCTTCCCGGCTTTCCACCTCTATTTAAGTCTGACTTCTAAATTGAACTTTCTCATTCATCCTAGTCTTCATTCATTCAGCTACTCCCATTTTTTTTAACTACTCCAATCTTAAACACCCTCTTAACACCATATTGATATCACGCTTATAAATATTATTTAATCAGTTTATCTCTGAAACATAAATTCTATCATTCTCCCAATTTTGTTGGTAAGAAGTAACTCCTCTTGATGAACTAGTCAACAGCAGAGCTAAGTTTTCAACAGATAGGTTATGAACCTACTATTTTCTAGGCACTATGAGCTATACCACCATTTAACTTGTCAGTTTGTCATACTGCGGTCGCTAGTGTTGCTATGATGCTGGGAGTTATGTCACTGGTATTTCATTTTTTGTTTTGTTTTTTTTGGGGGGGGGCATTACTGCCCTCTGGTGGTGGGAGTAGGAGGCCCAGCCTTTGCTCTGTGGAGCTGGAATTGAACCTCCATCCCAGTGGGCTGTATTCCCACGCACAACCACTATGCCACCGGGGCTCAGCCCGTCACTGGTACTTCAAATGCCAGCAGGATCACTCGAAGTACAGGTTTTAGAGGAACTTCCAGACTAAAGAGAGACAACTAAGAAAGAATTGACTGCCCACTTGGAGGAAGTAGCCCCTGGAAACCTTATGCACAGCTTCGGAACATTGTCAAATATAGCCTAATGGTTAAAAGCAGAACATTGTCGGGGTGGAGCCTTCTAGATCCTCATTTGTTAATGAGGCACAACTCAAGGTGAGGTGAAACAGCTGCAAAAATCTGTTAATGATAGGGCCTTGGATTATGTAAAGTGTGAATCTCGGAAAATTAGAAGTTGCCAAAAATGGAATGGAATGCATAAAGATTGATATGCTAGGTATTTGGTGACATGAACTGGTATTGGCCATTTTGAATTAGAAAATCATGATTTATCAAACTAGGAATGCCACAACAATCAAGGAATAGCATCGCGTTTACTGTCAGAAAGGACTTTTCAAGACCAATCTTGAAGTACAGTGCTGGTTTTGATAAGATTATATCTACTCACCTTCAAGGAAATCCAAGCAATACAACTATTATTCAAATTCATGCACCAACTACAAAAGCTAACTTTGAAGAAACTGAAGAATTCAATCAACTTCAGTAGGAAATTGATCAAATGTGCAGTCTTGCTCCTGGAGAGCTGCTGCTGGATTTGAACCGCCAACCCGGTGGGCTGCAGTGTATATAAGCTTTATATCAAACAGTAATTGTATATATGAAAACTTCCCAACCCAGTCCACATCAAATCCATAAAGTTTGATACTAGTCCATACATCTCTCTTCAGACTCAGGCAGTCACATGTAATGATGCAGAATGCAAGAAGATTACAGTTTGATGTGTGACGTCTTGTGGATTCATGGAGGTGGAAGCATCACAGGGCTGATGCAAGTCTCAGCATGACTCCACAGAGACAGAAGGGGCTTCTCACTGGTCTCAGCAAGTCTCCATCCGAATGGCTTGTCAACAGGAAGACTGAGGCACAGAGAGGAAGTTCCCAGAATCCTCATGAGAAGATTATGCCTACAAGGAGGCATCATCAGGCTGTGACCTGATTGACAGGATAAACTCCATCCCTACACTCATTTTTCAAGTTGATAAGAAATTATGTAACTACCACAATGATTGTAGTGCAAAAGTAGGAAACAAAGAAGAAAGTATAGTAGTTAGAAAATATGACCTAGGCTGGGCCTCCTACTCTCACCACCTGAGGGCAGTGATGCCTAAAAAAAAAAAAAAAAAAAGAAAATATGACCTTAGGGCTGAGCCCCAGTGGTGTAGTGGTTAAGTGTGGGATGGCGGTCCGCGGGTTCAAATCCAGCAGTGACTCTCAGGAGCAGCGATGGGTAACTCCCACGATCAGAGGACAGTGATTGCCCCCCCCCCCCCGCCACAAAAAAATATATATATATGATCTTGGTGGTGGAAACAAAGCTGGTGATTACATGATAGAATTTTGTAAGACCAACAACTTGTTCATAGCAAATAATTATTTTCAAGAACACAAAAGGCAACTGCACACATTTACTTCTTTAGATAAGAGACACAGAAATCAAATTGACCACATCTGGGAGAAAACACCATGGAGAAACCCAAATATCAGCAGCTAAAACCAGGCCAGGAACTGACTGGAGAACAGACCAGTTAATTGCTCCTATGTAAGTTCAGGTTGAAGCTGAAGAAAACTAAGGTCCACCAGAGTCAAAATAGGACCTGAATCTATCTCACCTGAATTTTGAGAAAATCTCAAGAACAGGTTTGATACATTCAACTCTAATGACAGAACATGAGCAGTGGAAGGACGTCAAGAAGACCATTCATGAAGAAAGCAAAATGTTGTAAAAAAAAACCAAACCAAACCAGGAGAGAGCAAAGTGGATGGCAGAGGAGACTCTGAAACTTGCTCATAGATCATGAAGTAGCTAAAACAAATGAAGGAAATGATGGCTTCAAACAGCTGAACAGAAAATTTCAAAGAGCAGCTTTGAACACATAAGGAAAGATTATAAAGCGACGACAACCACACTTAGATTTTGAAAAATTAAAGTGAAGAACACACTCAGCATATCTTAAACTGAAAGAACTTGAGAAAATTCAAGCTTCAATTTGCATTTAAAGATTTTATAGGCAAAATATTGAACAATGCAGGGAAGTATCAAAAGAAGATGGAAAAAATACAGTCACTGTACTATCAAGAACTAGTTGACACTCAACCATTTCGGGAGGTAGCATATGAGCAGGAACTAAGGATGCTGAAGGAAGAAACTCCAGCTGCATCGAATGCATTAGCTAAAAACAAGGGTTCAGGAATTAGTGGCATACCAATTGAAATGTTTCAGCAGGCTGATGAAGCACTGGAAAATCTTCCTTGTCAATGCCAGGAGATTTGGAAGACAGCTACTTGGCCCACTGACTGAAAGAGATCCAACAGAAAACGCCAATTGTAGAACAGTATCATTGATATCACTGCAGATAGTTTTGCTGAAGCTCATCAAACAACCGTTGCAATAATACATTAACAGGAAGCTGACAGAGGTTCAGTCCACATTCAGAAGAGGACATGAAACAAGGGATAACACTGCTGATAACAGATGGATTTGGACTTAAATACCAGAAAGGCATTTTGTGTTTTATTCACTATGTCAAGGCATACAAATGTATGGATTATAGCAAACTATGGATAAACTTCAGAAAAAAAAGAATTCCAGAATGTCATTGTGCTCATGGGGAACTTGTAAATGAATCGAGAAGCAGTTGTGGGAACAGAACCAGGGAATACTACCTGGTTTAAAATCAGGAAAGGGGGCTGAGCCCCAGTGGCGTAGTGGTTGTACGCGGGACTGCGGCCCACTGGGACGGAGGCTCAATTCCAGCAGTGGGGCTGGGCCTCCTACTCCCACCACCGGAGAGCAGTGATGCCCCCCCCGCTCCAAAATCAGGAAAGGAAAAAAAAAAGGGCTGAACGCTGGTGGCATAAGTGATTGAGTGCGGAACTGTAGCCCGCGGGGTTGGTAGTTCAAATCCAGCGGCGGCTCTCAGGAGCAGCACTGGATGCCCACGACTACCAGAGGCAGTGATGCCCACAATAAATAAATAAATAAATAAATAATAAAAAAATAAAATCAGGAAAGGTATGCATCAGGGTTGTATCCATTCACCATTATCTATTCAATCTGTGTGCTGAACAAATCATCAGAGAACCTGGATGATCTGGAGAACTCAACATGAGGATTGTAGGAAGGTTTATAAAGAACCTGTGATATGCAGATGACACCCTCTTCCTTGCTGAAAAAGTGAGGACTTGAGGCACTGATAAAGACCAAGGCTTGGAGCGTTCTGTTGAATTACAACTCAATGTAAAGAAGACCAGAATGTTCACAACCGGACCAGTCGGTGACATCATGATAAATGAAGAAAAGGCTGAAGTTGTCAAGGATTTCGTCTTGCTTGAATCCACAATCAATGCTCATGGAAGCAGCAGGCAAGACATCAAAAGATGCTTGTATTGGCCACATCTGCATAAGGCTTCTTCAGTGTTGAAAAGCAAGGTGTACCTGTCCCAAGTCATGGTGTTTTGTTTTTTTGGGGGGAGGGGGAGGCATCACTGCTCTCCGGTGGTGGGAGTAGGAGGCCCAGCCCCACTGCTGGAATTGAACCTCCGTCCCAGTGGGCCGCAGTCCCGCGCACAACCACTACGCCACCGGGGCTCAGCCCCATGGTGTTTTTTTGTTTTTTTTTTTAATGGCACTATAGGCACGTATGTGAAAGTTGCACTGCATAACAAGAAAACCAAAGCATTGACGTGTTTGAATTGTGACGCTAGTGAAGAATATGTAAAGTACCATGGACTGCTAAGCGGGAAAATCAATCAATCTTGCAAGAAGTTCATCCAGAGGACGCGGAGTGGCAAGGATGGCTAGACTTCCTCACATGTACTTAGGACAAGTTGCCAGGAGAGACCCGTTCCTGGAGAAAGACATCATACTTGGTAAAGCAGAGGGGCAGCGAAAGAGAATGAGACTCTAGGAGATAGACTGACACAAACGCTGAAGAGAAACAATTGAGGATGGTGCAGACCAGACAGTTTCATTCTGCTGTGCAGTCCTTATGGGTCAGAACTAGTGGCACCTAACATGAGAAATACAGGCAGCCCTCATTCATGCACGGCCAACACCAAGCAAGCACAAGCTGCCATTTCTCACCTAGTCAACTGCAGTAGTCCTTCATCCTGTCCCACCATCCACATCTTGGCTTGCTTCAACCTATTCTTTATTTTGCAATTACATTTTTTTTCTCTAAATAAAGTTCTGATCCCTTCTCCTCTGATAAAGAACCTTCTAAAGAAGTCTGATTTGTCATAGGTCATGTCTCTTTCACAAGTTATTATGCAGTAGTTTTTTTTAGCATCCTAAAATGTCTTAGAAAATGCTGCAGCTTTTCTACTTAGCACTTTCAACTGGTTCAAATCAGCTAAATGTCACCTCTAATTTTCTCATTCCATGTGTTCCCACCAGACTGTGAACTCCATAAGGGCAGTCTCATGTCTTCATCTCTCCAGTCCCTAGAATTGACCCATAGCGGGACCCCAGTAAACACGTGTATGAAACATTTAGTGCCTGTGACAGAGAAGGCTCAATGTGCTAGGTAGTATTGTGGCCGAATAAAAAAATATTGCACTGTGCCTGGGGTCTTAAAGGATTGCAAGTAGCTATTCTCAGCATAATGATCTTTGGAGAGTAGATATAACATATCCGATGCTTATTTGTATATCTCGTTTTCTTTCTTTCTTTTTTTTTTCTGGGCATCACTGCTCTCCGGAGTAGGAGGCCCAGCCCCACTGCTGGAATTGAACCTCCGTCCCAGTGGGCCGCAGTCCCGCGCACAACCACTACGCCACTGGGGCTCAGCCCGCCTTGTTTTTTTTTAAAACTAGTTTAGTTTTACTAGTAAATGTCTGTCTTGAGTACTTTTAACTATCTAGTTGAAATTAAAGGAACCCTGGTGGTAAAGTGGTTACGACCCACATGGTGGAAAGTTTGAAACCACCACCAACTCTTCTAAAAAAAGACTGGGCGTTTTGTTCCTGTCAATAGTTACCCTCAGAAATGCACCGGGGGTTATTATGAGTCAGTATTGTGAGATAGCAGGGAGTTGAGTTGGATATGAAATTAAAATTTCATCAGAAACTCAATGGACAGGAACCTTAGAACAGTGTTTATATTAATGGCTGAGGAATAATTCAGAAAGGAAGGTGAAAATGGTTACACAATGTGAAAAATATAATTGATGTCACTAAATTGTCATGTGTAGGAGCTGTTCAATTGATTTATATTCTGCTGAGTATATTTTCAGCAAAACCAAAATAAACTTAAAAGAAGAAAAAGAAATTTAAGTCAAAGCATCATCTCTCAAACTAGTGGACTATTGTATAACCTTATTATTTGATCTCCTTTGACACATTTTAGTCTAGTTTTTAATATTTTCTGCATTTAAAAAATCATCTTATTGAGGGCCCGTACACCTCTTATCACAATCCACTATATATTCATCTTGTCAAGCACATTTGTACATTTGTTGTCCTCATCACTTTCAAGATTGGCTTTTTACCTGAGCCCTTGGTAGCAGCTCATTTTTTCCCTCTCCTGCTCCCCTTTTCCTCATGAATCCTTGATCTTATAAATTACTTTGCAATATCTTACACTGTCTGACGTCTCTTCACCCACTTTTCTGTTGTCCACCCTCCCACCCCCGTGAAGGAGGTTATATATAGCTCCTTGGAACTGGTTCCCCCTTTCTACTCCACCCTTCTCTTTAACCTCCTGGTATTGCCACTCTTACCACTGGTCCTAAAGGGATCATATGACTTGGATTCTCTTTCTATCTGTGCTAGTACACATCTTCCGGTCTAACCAGGTTTGTAAGGTAGAATTGGAACCATGATAGTGGGGGAGGAAGTATTTAAGAACTAGAGGAAAGTTATGTTTCATTGATGATACACGGCACCCTGACTGGCTCATTTCCTCCTCGCAACCCCTCTGTGAAGGGAAGTCCAGTAGTCTACAGGTGAGTGTTGGGTTCCTAATTTGCGCTTCCTCTCGTTCACAATGATTTTCTGTTCTTTGATGCCTGATCCCTTGACACCTCGAGATCACACGGGCAGGTGTGCTTCCATGTGGGCTTTGTTGCTTCTGAGATAGATGGCCGCTTGTTTACCTTCAAGCCTTTAAGACCCCAGATGCTATATCTTGTTTTTTTTTTTTTTGTGGGCATCACTGCCCTCAGGTGGTGGGAGTAGGAGGTCCAGCCTTTGCTCTGTGGAGCCGGAATTGAACCTCCATCCCAGTGGGCCACAGTCCCGTGCACAACCACTACACCACCAGGGCTCAGCCCCCAGATACTGTATCTTTTCATAGCCGGGGACCATCAGCTTTCGTCACACTTGCTTATGCACACATTTATCTTCAGTGATCATGTTGGGAAGGTGGGCATCATGGAATGTAAGAACAAAGTGTTCTTGATTGAGCGGGTACTCGAATGGAGGCCCAATGTTTATCTGCTACCTTAATACTAAACTTACAAATATATGCATATGGATCTACTTCCCCATCATGTATATACTTACAAATGTACATGCCAGTATTTAGGCCTCAATGAATGCCCTTTGCCTCCTAAATCTTTCCTTTATTTCCTTTTACCTTCCTCTTGTCCTACTATCATGCTCAGATTTCATTTGGGTGTCAGTAATTTCTCTGTTACATTACCTTTGACCGATCCCTACCGGGCCTTCCATACACTCCTTGCCGATTTTAATCATTTGATATTCTATTGTCCCTGGGTTTGTGAACGCTACTTTCTCTATCCGACTTCCCATATCCCCCAGGATAATCTGTCCAGTTGTTTTTTATTCCACATTGTTTATCCAGCCTATTGTATCTAGATAGACCTGCAGATAAAGATAATAATATGCACATAAAAACATGACTGCGCCAAAGCGACACAGAAAAATAAAACAGCAAAAAAATAAACTGACAAAAAACATAATAAAAATAGTTTAAGGTCTGTTTGTTGACCTTTAGAAGTGTCTTCCAGGTAGGTCTGATAGGGTGCCACACCCTGGCCCCAAAGTCCATTTTTGGTACTCCCATGTTCTGCTCCCCTTGCTGTTCTGTTGCACACCCCCAATGCTTTGCCCCATTGTGGTAAGGTCACCTCAAGTATAAATCCCAGTCTCCGGTGCTGTCCCTTGCAGGACTATCGGTCAGTATGGGATGTTGCCTCTCATAGTGGGGTCGGCCATATGGTCTTCTTTGTGCATTGGCTGCTCCAAGTGGAGGGTGGGTCTTGTCCTCAGGGCTTGGTGGACCAGGATGTGCTCTGCTCCCTCCCCCTTCATTTGCTTCCACTTCTGTCTGGGTATGGTAGGTTGGTTTCTTTCCCCCACCAGAAGGTCTAGTATCATTCTCTGTGGCACACACTTCCAGGGTGGGAATCAGGCTGGTTTATTTTCTGCATCTTTTGATTGAGGTTTTTCTGATTCATTTTGTTAAATGTTAGCATTTATGTTTTCTGGTATAGGAAATTCAGGATGGATAAATCTATGGACATAGTAATTAGATTAATGGTTTCTTAGGGGTATGGCAGGAGAGGTTGGGGGGGATATGCGGAACTAATAATAATGAGTACAAGGGGCTGAGCCCCGGTGGTGTAGTGGTTGTGCTTGTGGCCCACTGGGATGGAGGTTCGATTCCAGCTCCACGGAGCAAAGGTTGGGCCTCCTACTCCCACCACCTGAGGGCAGTGATGCCAAAAAACAAAACAAAACAAAAACAAAAACTAATGAGTACAAGAAAATGTTCCAAAATTGATTTCGGCAATGATTGTACAAGTCTTCTCAATATGGCTGAACTATTGAATTGTCCGATATGTGGATTATGTACCAATAAAACTGTTTAAAAGACTTAAAAGATTAGGACTGTATGTTAAATGTAATGAGCTTTGCTCATCAGTGTAATCAAGAGTAAGAAACATGAGCAATAATTCGTTCAAGTTTTATTGATAACTAATGCTAAGGCCTATCTTTACACTAACTTCAGCATTTTGCCAGGGAATTCTATTTTCTACTAAAGTATCCTTTTATACATTAAAAATATTCACAAAGAGGAAACATATATATGTATTCACAAAGAAAATACAAAGCAATTATGTACAATTTTAGCATGCAAATATATAAAACAAGTAAAAAGAATACAAAGTCCCTTCAAGAAATGAGTTCAGGATGTAGTCTGTTAACTCCATTTTCAGGGTGAAAGAACAGTGCAGATAGCACGACATACTGAATGAGTGGTATTTCCTTCACTTGGGACATCTAGTGAAGTGATAATCACCCCCAATGATGTCAGCAATACTCGCATCTCTTCTTCCTAGAATCGTCTTCAGAGACACACTAAGTAACGAGTCTCAAAAAAGAAAAGAACACCAGTTTCATGAATTTAAAAGCAGAGCCCAACTTAGTCCTAAAAGGTTTGATGGGATTTAGTCTTGAAAGGCTGAACTCTTTCAAAAACAGCAAAACATCTTTAGAGGCTGAAGATTTTTGACCAGGAGGGATGTTAAAAATATGTTATTGGTTCTGAATATCGTTCTACAAAAGATGTTTTCAGCTCTTTGCATGCTAATGCACAGTGTCTAGGCTTCCATGGAAACTACCTTTAAGGGTAACGAAGTACTTGTGGACTGCATCGCTTTACAGTCACCTGCAAGGCAAGTGCCTCGACTGCCAGAGATATCAGCCAACTGCTGAATGGACACACTTTTCCATTCCTTTCACCTTGAGTGCCTTGTGACAAAAATGCTGCAGTCACCAAGATCCAGGTCAACTTGTGGTAGGCCGATCTCGCAGCTGAAGCTTGAGCAGTTTACGAGCTGGTGAGGAATCCAATTTTTGCATGCTTCTTTTCCCTGAAGAGCAGTGGAGTCAAGAAATAAAATGTCAAATGAATTCATATATAACATTTATGGGAAACGTCTGTGTCAGACATTGGCACGCATCATACAAAGAGTCTACCCTCAAAGAGATGGAAGGAAAGTCAGCCAAAACCCTGATTATAATGCTGTTGCTGTCATGTACCGTTGAGTTGGCGCCTACTCCGAGACCCTGTGTACAACAGACCCAAACCTGCCTGGTCCTGCGCCGTCAATCACATTTGTTCCTACCTCTGAGCCCACTGATGCGGCCATCTTGTGGAGGGCCCCCCATCCCCTGCATGATGTCCTTCTCTAGGCATTGGTCTCTCCTGACAACACAGTTAAAGTTACCAAAGTACAAGTATAATAGAAAGTGTTAAATAAAGTTAGGGTGTGCTTATTCAGCAAATAATTGAGGGCCACAGGAGGTTATGAAAAACTACAAAGTAGTAGCCACAGTATCATTTGAAACAATTCTTGAAGAGTAAAGGGGTAAAAAGCAACAGAAAATAAACTTGAATTTACTAAAACAATCTGCAAGCATTTAATTTCAGTCTATTGTACTTCTGTGGAATTTATGTCTGGAAATTTCCCTCCAATAGGAGTATCTACAATATCCTAATTACTAGGGGTGGGTGAGGTCAGGAATCACCTGAATTAGTCATTGTCCTCTGGACCTTATGCTTGAAGGGCAGTTTCTGTCTAAAGGACTAGCCATCTGGTAAAAAAAAGACCCAGGTGATTCTCCCAGCAAGAGGCATACTTACCAAGCTGTACTGACACCTTCTGGAGACACTTTGTACTTTCGTCCATAAAGGCATGCAGTTGCCGCACTGTTCCCTGCAGTTCATCCATCTGTAGACAACAGATAGCCCTGAGCTGTCTGGAACCACTCAAAGGTCTCATTGATGTTCTTCCAACTGCCAGGCAAACTCCTGACTCAAAAGCTCTCTGATTGTTGTTCTTTCAAACTTTCGGGCCTTATCGATTCACACGACCTTAACAACAGAACCCAAGTCTCCTGGCTTCTGGTTGGCTCTGGTCAAAAGGGCTCAAATGGAAGGGCAGTTCAAAAGGTCAGAGTATTAAGTACCCAAGATTGTGCCTGGAAGAGTCATCTTGAGCTGGCTACGTCATGTTAAGCAAAGGCCACAGTTTTCAAAGAAGCAGAACGTGATGTTTCTCCTCCAGGTGCCACAATAACTGCTCCCATTGCACCTTCAGGACTAAAGGTACCAATAACTCCGTGACCTCTAAGTTGTAAATTATTTTAAAAATTCTTGGTTTCACAAAACTCTCATTCATATGTTTACTAAAAAAAGAAAGAAAATGTTGCTTTGAGCCAATTAGGAATCACAATGAACCCAGGTGTGCAAAGCACAGGGTTTTCTTAGCTGGTAACATTTGGAAGCAGATCAACAAGTCTTTTTTTTCCCATGTGGATTCGAACCACCAACCTTTCAGTTAGTAACTTTGAGAGCTTAATCATTTATTCAACACACGGCAGACACGCCTTTATAAATAAAGAAAAAACAAAAACATAAACCTCATGGCTATGGAGTCCATACCGACGTGTAATAGGACCCGGGTCCTACAGGGCAGAGTAGAACTGCCCCTGTGAGTTTCCAAGACTGTAATTCTGTATGGAAGGAGAAACCTCAGGCTTTCTCCCGAGAAGCAGCTGTTGGTTTTCAAACGCTGACCCTGCAGTTAGTAGCCCAACTCATTGCCACTATGCCACCAGGACTCCTTAGCCTTACACATAGTTCATCAGAAATAAACTCTCTTTTAGGTTATCCTGTTAAGTGCCGCCTGCTTTTGGCCATCCTTAGAGTGATACTATTCCCCCGAATGTCCTTATGGCTCACTCACTCATTTTCTTTAAGTCTCTGCTGAAATGTTACATGGAGGTTTTCAATAATCACCCTATATAAAGCAGCACCTGATGCTCTGTATGTCCTCTCCCTCCCTGACTTGCTTTATTCGTATTTACCACTGTAAGTTTACTTTTTGTTTTTCTTTTCCTACTTCCTTCAGGGGAAGTTCAGGATGTGGGCTTCATCACATAAGTTCTCTAGGACATTTACATTTCCAAGGATGACAAGATAGCAAAGCTAAATAATTCCATCAAGTAAACTCACCACCAACTCCATACAATCAAAGACCTTCTCCTGGCTCTGTAATATTTTCTGGTAGTCTGGCTTTGTATGCAGAACTTCATTCTGGGAAGACCCAAGATATGCTGAAGGATCTACTTCAACAGTTTTGTCTTCACTTAATTTCCTAAAAACAAGACAAAGACCTATTAAAAAACTGCTAATCACTTTCTGGGGAACGATAAGACCAAAGATCAGCTTGGTGATCTATATATATTGTTTTTCAAGGGAAACAGGTGACAATTTTTTTTTCCAAAAGCATCCCATTGGTTCTTTTTTTTTGGGAGGTGGGCGCATCACTGCCCTCTGGTGGTCATGGGAGCTACCCAAGCCTTGCTCCTGGAGAGCTGCCGCTGGATTTGAACCAAGCCCGTGGGCCGCAGTCCTGTACTCTAGCACTACGCCACTGGGGTTCAGCCCCCCCCCTTTTAATCATTTTATTGGGGGTTCGTACAACTCTTCACGCAATCCGTATATTCATTGTATGCAAAGCACATTTGTTGCCATCATCCTTCGAAAAGCATTGGCTTTCTACTTGTGTCCTTGGTATGAGCTCATTTTCTCTCCCCCCCCCCACCCCCCACCCCATTGGTTCTCTTTTAAAGAACCTTCTATTATGAGTAAGGTGAGTGTTCACAGAGCATTTCGTCAGTTTCACACTCAACAATTCACTCACACTGACTCACCCATTGCCACCCTTTCAGCGTAACACTACTTTGCTGTATGTTTGTTTCTATTGCTCCTCCTTTCCTAGCCTTCCGGACCTTAGCCGTGATTAAATGATGAATTAGTCTAACAGAATTGAGTGCAGATCCAGCCCTGAAGGGTGAGGGACATGGTCTTGGGGGCGTAGTCTTTAACCCACCCAATAACCTGGCTTCTTTCATGATTTTGAGATCTGTTCTGTGGTTTTCTTCTTTTGCTTCCACTCGATCTGAAACCTTCTAAAGTGATCCTTTCCAAAGCAGTAGTCTTGGTAGCCAGGAACCATCTATTTCTTCTAGTTTCAGTAAGAGGCTGATATTTTTGTGGTCCATTAGGCAAATGGACTCATTGTTTCCAAAGTAATACTAAATTAGCTGCTGGACAGTTTTTATTAACTTAAATCAGTATTCTTTAATTCTACTATAGATACAGGCTCTTATTAACAAGAGGTTCTGAAATGATTGCTAAGTAATAATTGTTTTACCCAAGTAATAACTTTCATATCACTACACACCCACAAAACAAAGACAAAATAAAGGACTGGTACCTTCTAAAATTATGACATTTACATCCATCAAAACACTCCACCAAAGAGAAAAAAGAGAACCCACAGACTGGGGGAAAAATTGGCAAGGGTATATGAGTTAAAGGGCTAATTAGTGGCTGAGCCCCGGTGGCGTAGTGGTTGTGAGCGGGACTGCGGCCCACTGGGTTGGAGGTTCAAATCCAGCAGCAAGGCTGGGCCTCCTACTCCCACCGCCGGAGAGCAGTGATGCCCCCCCCAAAAAAACAAACAAACAAAAAAAGTATTTGAAAACAAAAACAAAACCAGTCTATTATATACCTTATATGACACAAACAAAATTGGAGAACATTATGCTTAGCAGTCAATCTGCTGGATTTGAACTTCCAACCCAGTGGGCCACAGTCCCACGCAAAACCACTAGCCACCGGGGCTTAGTCCTGTATAATGTATTACAATGCGGTAACAATCAATACACTCTGAAACTGATATAAATGATAGCCATATAACAGACCAAGGAAATAGAATAGAATCAAGAAACAAACTTTATAGTCAACTGACTTTAGACAAGGGTGATACGTCTAATACGTGGGTAAAAACTCTTTCAATAAATAGTGCTACAGCTAGTGCACAAAGAGGACTATACGGCCGGCCCCACTATGAAATACGGCTACCCTTGCCGACCCAAGGCCTATAGGGGCCAGGATGAATAAACAGGGTCAAGATTATACCCTGTCGGACACAACCACACCAATGCAAAGCACTAAGAGTGTGCAACAGAGCATGGAGATCCAGATGGAGTGCCAAGAATGTACTTTGGGGCCAGGGTATGGCACCCCATCTGACTCAACCAGGGGCCACTCTGGGAGGTCAACTACAGACCTTGAATTTTATACAGGTTTTTATATTGTTATTATTATTCTTTTATATATAGGCATAGCACATTGAGGAGTTTTCTTGCTGTTGTTATCATTGTTTTATTTGCTTCAGTTGCTTCATTTTAGAAGGCCTTTTTGGTACAAATTGTTACCTCTGCAGGTCTATCTAGACAAGATAGGCTGGACAAAGAGTCTGGAGGCAAAAATGACAGGACTGATGGTTCCAGGGTAGGGGACATGGGAGAGGGGGAGGAGGGGGAAAGGTGGTGATGTCGACCAGCCCAGGAAAAAGGGAATAACAATTGATTCAAAATCAGTGACAAGGTGGGTGAGAGAAGGCCGATAAGGATTAAGACTAATGTAACAAAGAAAATAATGAAATGTAAATGGAGATTAAGCATGATAGTGGGACAAGAGGGAAGCAAATAGAAATAGTGGAAGGAACTGGGGGATAATGGGCATTTATAAAGATTCACATACAGGTATGTACATAGGTGCATATATTTATAAGTGAGGATGGGGAAATAGACTAACGTGCATACTTATAGGGTTAGTAGTAGGACAACAGATGGGCATTGGACCTCCACTCAAGTACTTCCTCGGTGCAAGAACACTTTGTTCTATTAAATTGGCATTCCAAGATGCTCACCTTTCCAACACGATCACTGAAGACAAATGTGTACATAAGCAAAGGTGGTGAAGAAAGCTGATGGTGCCCGGCTATCAAAAGATGGAGCGTCTCGGGTGTTAAAGGCTTGAAAGTAAACAAGCGGCCATCTAGCTCAGAAGCAACAAAGCCCACAGGGAAGAAGTACACCAGCTTGTGGGATCACGAAGTGTCAAAGGGATTAGATATCAGGCTTCAAGAACTAAAAAGCCTAACATTGCATGCTCACTTTCTTGACATGATCAAAGTCCACATGGAAGAAGCACACCAGCTTGTGGGATCACGAAGTGTCAAAGGGGTTAGATATCAGGCTTCAAGAACTAAAAAGCATAACATTGCATGCTCACTTTCCTGATAGGATTGCTGAGGACAAATGTGTGCATAAGCTAATGTGGTGAAGAAATCTGATGGTGCCCAGCTATCCAAAGATATAGCATCTGGGGTCTTAGAGGCTTGAGTAAACAACCAGCCATTGAGCTCAGAAGCAACAAAGCCCACATGGAAGAAGCATACCAGCCTGTATGATCATGAGATGGTGAAGGGATCTAGCGTCAGGCATCAAAGAGCTGAAATTATATTATTATTAATGGAGGGGGGTACAGATTGGGGACCCAAAGCCCATCAATAGGTGAAGTGACATCCTCTTGCAGAGGGGTCACAAGGAGATGAACCAGTTAAGACACAGGGTAGTAGCAATGAAATATGCAACCTTCCTCTAGTTCCCAAATGCTGCCTCCCACTCACTATTATGATCCTAATTCTACCAAATAAATCCAGCTAGACCAGGAGATGTACAGTGAAGTTGGAAACATGGGAAATTTAGGATAGATGATCCCTTAAGACTAGTAATAGGAGTGGTAATACCAGGAGAGTGGAGGGATGGAGGAATAGAAAGGGAGAACCAACTTCAGGGATCTACATGTAGCTTCCTTTCTGGGACATGGACAACAGGGAAGTGAGTGTTGGGACACACTGGACAGTGTACGGTATGAAAATAGTAACAATTTGCAAATTACTAAGGGCTCAAGGGGGAGGGAGGGAGGAAGGGAAATATAGGGAGCTGATACTGGGGCCTGGATGGAGGGAGGATGATTTGAGAGTGATGACAGCAATAAGTGTGTAAATGTGGCCTACATACAATTGATGTTTGTATGGATTGTGATGGGAGTTGTCTGAGTCTCGAATAAATTGATTCATTAAAAAAAAAAAAAGGAGGGCTCAAGTGGAAAATATTTTGAAATGAATATGGTAAAATGTGCACAAGTATGCTTGATACAAATAATGTATTGAAGAGCTTGTAAGAGCTCTTATAGGCTGAGCCCCGGTGGCGTAGTGGTTGTGCGCGGGACTGCGGCCCACTGGGATGGAGGTTCAATTCCGGCTCCCAGGAGAAAAGGCTGCGCCTCCTACTCCCACCACCTGAGGGCAGTGATGCCTAATAAAAAAAAAAAAGAGCTCTTATAAAAGCTGTAAGAGCCCCCAATAAAATAATTGGAAAAAATAAATTAAAAAAATAAATAGTGCTAGTAAATAAATAAGTAAAGAAATAAAGAATAGTCCTAAAAAACCCTTTAAAACTTGGGGGAGAGGAAATTCAGGACAGATGATCATTTCAGGACCAAGGGTGAGAGTGGTGATGCCAGGAAGGTGGAATAAAAAAGGGGGCGGGGAGAAGGAGGAACCTATTGTAGGGATCTACATATAACCTCCTCTCTGGGGTACGGAAAACGGGGAAATGGGTGAAGGGACATATCGAACAGTGTACAATGACAAAATAAGGACAATCTGTAAATTGTTACGGGTTCGTGGGGGAGGGGCAGACGGGAAGGAGGGGAAATATGGGAACCTGGTACCAGGGGCCTGGATAGAAGGAGGATGCTTCGAGAATGATGATGGCAACAAATGTGCAAATGTGGTCTGTATACAATTGACGTATGTACTGATTATGATAGGAGTTGTATGAACCCCTAATAAAATGATTTTAAAAAAACAACAACTTGGGGGGGAAAGGGAGAACTGATTGCAATGATTCCACCAACCCCCCCCACCCCGCCCCAGATGAATAACAGAAAAGGGAATCATTGCATAGTGTAAGATATGAGAATAAAAATAATATATAAATTATCAAGGGTTCATGAGGGTGGAGGTGAGGAGAGGAGCTGATACCAAGGGCTCAAATAGAAAGTAAATGTTTTTGGAAATGTTGATGGCAACATATGCACAAATGTGCTTGATATAACTATTGAACAGATTGTTATAAGAGCTTTAAGAGCCCCCAATAAAATGATTTATTAAAATAAAAAATACCCCTGAAACTGCACAAAGGAATGAAAACAAGACTCATACCGTACACATTAAGCAATTACCTCAAAATGGATCAATGTAAGAATAAACTAAAAACTCAATTCTGATTCAATAGTGACCCTACAAAGCAGAAATGCCTCCATGGGTTTCTGAGGCTACAAATCTGAGAAAAGAAAGCCTCATCTTTTTCCCATGGGCAGCAAATAGTTTCAAACTGCTCATCTTTAGGTTAGCAGACCAATATGTAATTAACTATGGTACCAGGGCTTTGTAAAGGTAAGAATACAATTCTCGTGCTCACTTCAGTAGCACATATACTAAAAAAGAATACAATTCTTAAAACATAAAACTAGTTCCAATAGTCAATACCAACACACAGCAACGACCCAAGTGTCAGACTGGAACTGTGCTTCTACAGGTTTTTTAATAGCTGATTTGGGGCAAGTAGACTAAAGTGACCAGATTTTAACATTGGTAAAGCAAGACATCATTGACCTGGGTGGGGTGGGGGAAGAGGGGGTATATTCCCTTCCTGTTCTCCTGCCGTTCCCTAGCCTGTCATGCATTCTTTCCAAAAATCGGGACTTTTTAAAAATGCCATGGGAAAAATTGTTTAAAAGCAGGGCATCTGGTCACTTTAGACTGAGGCGCCTTTGGTAGACTCGAAACTCTAACCTTTCAGATAGCAGCCAAATATATAACCAGCTACACTCTAACACAGGGGTAATGCTTCAGGACCTAGATTTGACCATGGATTTTTAAAAATATGAGCCCAAAAGTATAGTAACAAAAGACAAAAGAGGTAAACTGAACGTCATGAAAATAAAAAACTGTTGTTTCACAGCACATTCTCGACAAAGTAAAGAAGAAACCAACAGAATATGAAAAACAATTTGGGAACCATACTCCTATATCTGATTATCCAAAGTATATAAAGAACTCCTACAACTCAACAATAAAAGATCAAGACAATCTGTTAAAAAAGTGGGCAAAGGACTTGGATATTTCACAAAAGCTATGCAGTCACAAGCTCATGAAAAGATGCCTGATGCCATTAAAGAAATGCAAATCAAAACCACACATACCATTTCACACTCAGATGGTTACTCTAAGAAAAATGGCAAAGGAAAAACAACAACAACAACAACAATAAAAAAAAACAAGTGCTGATAAGGCTGTGTAAAGACCCTTATCCATTGCTGGTAGGATTGTACAATGGTGCAGTCACTGTGGAAGCCTGGTGGTTCCTTAAAAAGGCTGAATAGGGGCTGAGTCCTGGTACTGTTAAGTGTTTGAGTGCAGGACAGCGGCCCGAGGGCTTGGCGGTTCAAATCCAGCGGTGGCTCTCAGGAGCAGCGCTGGGTAGCTCCTACAATCACCAGAGGGCAGTGATGCTCCAAAAAACAAACAAAACAAAACAAAAGGCTGAATATAGAATGACTATGAGAGGGAAGGAAAAAAGCTGATACCAAGGGCTAAAACAGAAAGTAAATATTTAGAAAATGATGATGGCAACATATGTACAAATCTGCTTGATACAACTGATGTATAGAATGTTATAAAAGCTGTAAGAACCCCCAATGAAACGATTAAAAACAAAACCAAAAATTATTCTGTTGTCTTTTGGTGCTGTGGAGTCAGTTCTCGCCAAAAGACCCTACATGTAACAGAACAGAACAGTGTCTAGTCTCGCCGCCCCCAACAGTTGTTTGTGAGCCCATTGTTACTGCCACTGTATGAAACTACCTTGTCGAGGGTTTTCCTTTGTCTCACAACCTATTTTACGAAGTATAATGTCTTTTTTGAGGAACTAGCATCTCCTGACATGTCTACTATCTCCCTATATTTACTTGTAAGGAGCACTCTGGCTATACTATTTCCATGACAGATTTATTCTTTTGGCAATCATAATCTATGCAATATTTTTTACGAACACTCCGAAGAGGTCTTTTGTAGCTTATTTGGCCAAATTTATGCTAAGTGAATTGAAAAAACATCCTGATTAAATCCCCAATGTAAGAGACAGATTTATTTTGAATTCATAGATCTGACCTAGATATCACCTCTTCAGCCTCCTTCTGGTACTTCGCCAAGAGTTGATCCCAAGTATGACGTTCTAAAGTAAATCTACAGAGTGAGAAAAAAAAAAGTTAATTTTGATCACCTCATTCTGAAACACTCATGGTGCCATTATGTACAGCAGGTGTATAATCTGGTTCTAAGATGTGAATAAAAAAAGTCATGAAGGGAAAACTCTATTGCTTTAGAGAATAGTCATTTAATCAAAAATGAAATCTTAAATCAGGTTAGTACCTTTACACTCTAGAGTGTGATCGATACATGAAACTGGCCATCAGCACATTCCATAGAAACCCAATGTGGAGGCTTATAACTTTTAAGTACTAATACACCCAGTATTCTGAACAGAATGTTTACTATTCATTTTACGCATCAGGTTTAATTATTTTGAATTTCCTAAGGAAGGTTTTCTCATTCTCACTTACTTTGCAATGTATTCTTTCATCTCAGCCATCGGTGCTTTCAGGCAGAAATCTAATTCTTTTCTGGAACACAAACAGGATTATGAGATCAACATAAAGCTTTCCAAAAAGATTTACTTTAAATAGTATGACATCCTATTGGCAGTAAAAAAACATCAGAATTTACCCTTTCTTCCAACAAATATTTACTCTTTATCGTCACCTCACTTAAACCTTTCGGTGTGCAATTTAGGTTACACTTCACAAATCAAACTGGTTTCCCGTTTAATTTACTTACACTTTTGATTCCTGATATTGATTATAATCCCCACAGTGTAACAAAATTCTTCCCATTTCCTTGCTTTGTCTACTGTTTCTATTCAACCTTCTCTCCTATTCCTTCCTGCCTTGTGAGCTTTTTCCTTGGCAAATGCTGTCCTTTTGTTCACATACGTTGACGGTCCATCCCACGTTTATTAAATAGCTTTCAAAATGGTTACTTTATCTTCAAGTTCTCCCATCGATACCAATTCACACCATGGCTAGGTTAACCTTTCTTTCTTTTTTTTTTTTTTAGGCATCACTGCCCTGGTGGGAGTAGGAGGCCCAGCCTTTGCTCCTGTGAGCTGGAATTGAACCTCCATCCCAGTGGGCTGCAGTCCCGCGCACAACCACTACGCCATCGGGGGCTCAGCCTAGGTTAACCTTTCTATATCTTTTTTTGTTTGTTTGAAAACTCTTTAACCTTTTCTATAAACATAGAACTTTAACCTGGCAGTTAAGGATTTCAGGTTCTCTGTTCTGGCTCCACCCATCTCACCAACATTGATTCTGTTACGCTCTCGTCCATCATTATTTCACTCATCCTGGCCTTCAGATACCCGAGTTTTCATTTAGATCATTGTTTTCATCTCTTCCTTTCCTGTTAATCAAAACTTTAGATCTACTGAAGGTCCAACATTACTTTTTCACAGGCTCCTGTCTTCTCACTAAAACTGAAACAGTGGTAGAGAGGTGATTGTTTTACGTACAGCAATAGCTCTACTCAGGTAATTAATTCTAATGGAAAGGTATCAGGCACCCGTGATGCCTAAATATGGAAGATGTATTCGGAACCTTACTTGGCAAAGACAACTTATTAGTGTCACCTTTCATTCATGCTTTTCTGCCAAAGGCTATCACACACAGCCTCTACCATTCTGGCTGATAAGCAACCAGTGGTCTAAACACACGCTGAGCTAAATTATTTTCCATTTGAATAGACCAATTGAAGAGACCATGGAAAAGAGGACTGTCATTTGTGAAATCAAAATTTAAAGTTCATGATGTAAGCCCAAGTGACAAGATTTGATGCTGAGTGAAGGGAAAAGGGGTTTGAGGATGTTAGCCTTGATCATGTAGTAGCTAAGAATTTAAAATATCTGCTAATATTCTTACTTCTAAAAGCCAATGAACATGGGTTTATCACTAACTTGCAACGGCTAGCAAAGTTCTGAACAAAGCTCTTTGCCTCGTCTTTCCATGGCTGATACCTTCTCTCCATTCATATCTTACAGGTTTCAGACCAATGATCAAATCACAAGTGGTTTTCTATGAACTCTAGCTGAAGCTGCCCATGCCCTCAAACCAGTTATCATACTAATCAGTTCCTCAGCATATCACTAGCTATAATTATTGTCTATGTATTTATTATCTCTATTACATTGTAGGTTTATGAGAGGCCCTATTCAACTTCCTTAGCACTATATTGCTAGCATCTAGAAGAACCTGGCACACAGAAAATGCTGCAGAAATGCCAGCTGTATGTTCAGCTGCCTAATGACAATATAAATAATTTATGACAGAAAGGGAATTGCTCTTACCCTTTTGGCTTTTCAAAGCATTTTTGTAGCGTTCCATTACTTTCCAATTTGTCTGCAAAAAGTTTTAATTCCTCAGAAATAGAAGATGCTAAATAAAATAAAGAGGACATAAAATGTCAGTGAACTGCTAACAAAGATATAATACATTTAAGTGGCTTGAGCTCTTTGGTCCCCCCTCTTATAGCCTGGTTCTCACTCAGCAAAAAGAGCAGTATAAAAATGCAGAAAAGTTTTCTTTTCATTCTTTGGTAGGCTGGGTAAAATGGAAGACAACTCTTTATGGCATTTTTATATTTGACTGGCGGCAGAGTCATGGGCATAAGATGCAAATCAATCTCTTTAAATCTGAAGTGTCCCATCATCACATTTAGGGAAAGAATAGAGAGCAAAGGCTATGCTAGCAAGCTGCCAGCGTAACACTCTGGTATATCTACACTACTGGAGATGATGATGTAATTGTGAGAGAAATAATCTTTGCTAGCAAATTAAGCCTGGTCGCATTTTCTGTGTCTTTTAAGTAAAAGTATTTCTGACCCTGGGCTATTGTGTAGTTGCACTGTTAGTAATTATTACCCAGAGTTGAAAAATATTTGTAACTTATTTCACAAATTGTTCATTTCTTTAACATATAAAGATTTCTCACAAAATAGAAAAAAGATCCTGCCTCTTTCAAGCTTAAAGAGAAAATACCCAGAATAAAGTACAAATGGCTCTAAAACTTTTTTTTTTTTGGGGGGGGGCAATCAATGCTCTCCGGTGGTGGGAGTAGGAGGCCCAGCTCCACTGCTGGAATTGAACTTCCATCCCAGTGGGCCGCAGTCCCACGCACAACCACTACGCCACCGGGGTTCAGTCCTGGAAACAGTCTTAAAACCCAAAAATAGGGGCTGAGCCCCAGTGGCCTACTGGTTGTGCGCGGGACTGCGGCCCACTGGGATGGAGGTTCAATTCCAGCGGTGGGGCTGGGCCTCCTACTCCCACCACCGGAGAGCAGTGATGGCCCCCCCCCAAAAAAAACACCTTCCCCCCAAAATTGGTTAAACCAGATATAGTACATTTATCTAAAGCAACAGCATATGGCTATTAATGTGCCAAAGCAAGTCTGTGCAATATGGAACAACTGCAAGGTAAACTGGTAGAATAGTATGTTTGCATTTAATTAATTTAAAAAGACACAGGCATCCTGCATGTGAGATTTAAAGGGCACAAGAGGTACAATCCAGAGTTCTACTTATCTTTTCTAGAAACTCACCTTTGGCTCTAAAGCTTTCAAGACTGAAGTCCTTGGAGTCCTTTAGGAAAGGTTCCAATTTCTGAACAGAGAACTAAGGAAAGAAAGCATTTTCAGTACCACTCTGAGATCTACCAGGCTAGTCTTGAGTTCATATAATTTTACAATGCTTAGTAAGTATAAAATTAAAAAAAAATAAGTATAAAATTACACGATTCTATTTTTTTTTTCAAAACTTCTATTGTAAGCTTAATTTACTCCTGGGCCAAGGATATATTTCTTCAGTGAGATATTTTTCTTTTGTGCAACCTCCTTTTCTGGTTTAGGAATAGTTTGTTCCTTTTCAAGAAAAAAAACATTTGAATGTGGCAGGGGGAGCTCATCTAGGGATTGATCTGACCATAAACTCTGTAAGTCAGGCAGTGCACCTTGGGGGCTTTGTCCATCCGGGTATGTTCAAAGACCAGAGAAACTGCATTTAAACCTTTAAGTTCAAGAATATACTGTATTTTTATGTATAGACAGCAAAAATTCAGCACTCTTTTTAGGTCACTGACCCTGGGTGCAACCTCCGTTTGCTTGGGTACACCTACTAGCACCAACACCAGAAAGGTATCTATTGCTTCTGCAAAGTGACTCGTGGCTTTCAGAATATGTAGACCCTTGGTAACTGGGCAGTTTCACGGGTATTCTTAAGAGGACCCCAAGATTCAACCAACTCTCTTGACTTGCATGATTTTGTGAGTTTTCTGGGTCAAAGGAGCAGGGAACCATTTTGACAGATCACCTCAGACACTGCTATGGGAAGAGCGGATTCTCTTTTTAGGTGAAGACTTTTCATATACAAGCAACTCCTAGATTATGAACGAGCTCCATTCCCACCTATCTCCAAGTCTTATCTGAACCCAAATCACAACTGCTAGATATCGTTGGATCTAATATTAGTTAAATGTTTGTCTAAGCATATAGTATTTTTGGATGGGGGATAGAGGGGGGGGAAGATACCAAGGGCTCAAACAGAAAATGCTTTGAAAATGACAACATATGTATGTGTGCTTGATACAATTAGTGTATGGATTGCTATAAGAGCTGTAAGAGCCCCCAATAAAATGACAAAAAAAAAAGAAAGAAAAAAAAAGGAATATCGTATTCTTTTGATACTAATATTCAGTGTTCTTTTCCCCCAAATCATTAGGGTATAATTCAGATATTCCATCCAACAGTTAAGTTACATGAAAAAGTGTTGCACAAGTCGAATTAATTTTCAATGATGTACTTTTCAATGACTTAATTTGGGGGGGGGGGGGCCTCACTGCCCTCTGGTGGTCGTGGGAGCTACCCAGCGCTGCTGAGAGCCGCCACTGGATTTGAACACCAAGTGTGGGGCTGCAGTCCCACACTCAACCACTTACGCCACCGGGGCTCAGTTCAACTTAACAATTTAATCGATTGCCAGATACATCAAAAAATCTTACAAATAATATAGCAATAAGGATGCTTGGATGGGTATTGTAAAGTAGAAATTGTTTATTATGGACCACTACATGTCCATTGGCCATCATAATATACAACATAATAGGCATTACAGGAGGTTGGTTTCTAAATACAGGTTTCTAGGAGCTGGGTGTCACTCAGGGATTGCTTGTAAACAAGCACTATAGTGACGAGGAAAATCTTTGTTGGTCTGACCATGTATTTACATTTTTGTCTCGGGGGGAAAAATTGGTCATTTAATTCACACAAATGACATGCTGTTGAGCCCAAAGAGTTTGGCTTTGTTCCCTCATCTCTGTGAACCAAACTTAAAGTAGTTGGGGTACAAAAGCCAGTTGAGGCTCTGTATTGAGTGGGAAATGTACAGGCCATCCTCATACTCAATGAGGGTGCATGCTGGTGAATACCTGTAAACACTGGGAAAAACCCTGTTTGGGATCTTTTCAAGACTCGCCAACTTCACTGTCCCCCTGAGCTATATAGCCTATTGTATTTTTAGCCTGTTTTTATTTTGTGCTTTTATTCACAGAACTATTTATTAGTATGCTTACTTACATACCGCATATACTTAAGTATAAGCTGACCTGAATATCAGCCAAGGCACCTAATTTTACCACAAAAAGTACATTAAAAATGTGCTGAAAGGGCTGATCCCCGGTGGTGTAGTGGTTGTGCGCGGGACTGCGGCCCACTGAGACAGAGGTTCAATTCCAGCAGTGGGGCTGGGCCTCCTACTCCCACCACCAGAGAGCAGTTATGCCAAAAACAAAAAAAGTGCTGAAAAACTCAGCTTACATTGTGCTCACTTTGGCAGCACATGTACTTAAAAAAAAACCCCAACTCAACTTATACACGAGTATATACAATAATTATATAACATGGGTCATACACTGTTTTAGTACACAAACTGAAATGTCCACATTAACTTAAAGACTTTTACTTCTACCTATTATAAATTCCCATTATTTGCTGCCCATTGACAAAGGGCACTAGGGAAACTAGGGAAATCTCTGTTCGCAGCATCCATGTGAATGCCCAGTCCAGAGATAAATCAGTGGCTGATATTATATCTGGCCTTTACCTTGATCCTAATTATAGAAAAATGTCATTTAATCTTAACCAATGCATCACAGGATACCAATTTCTGTCTGGGGGTGTGACAATGAGTCTCAAAAAGCAAATACAAAAACAAAAAAACACACAACA